>SNQJ01S0090678.1:0-32911 GCA_010110895.2 Picea sitchensis
TGAGTCCATCAAGCAGTTGTGCAACACTTTATCATGTATGTTCAGGGATGTGTAGAAGGGAGGGGATGAATCATCTCTATCTTCTACCATGGGTCCTAGGATAATTGTTGGCTTTTTGTCTTGTAGGTTTATGGAGTTTGTGGGAAGGCATGAGGCTTTAGACTGTAAAATCTCAGATAAGCATTTTTTAAATTCTCCATATTTAATTAGCTCGGTGAGGGGCACAGGGATTCTGATCTTTGAATCTCATGTTCGAAATTAAAAAGAGATGCAGGCTTTGGGATTTCTCTTACTTCGGGAGCATGGTTCTGAATCATAGGAGAGAGGGGTTGGGTCTTCTTACCTCTGTGGTCATCTGTTGCTTCATTATCGGGCTTCCTTGTTCTGGTAGACTGCTCGGGGACATTAGGTGCTGTTGTCTTTTTTTCGGACCTCAAGTTATACCTGCCTCGGCCACCAGTGGTCTTGTCTCCCTTGCTCAGCTCATTTAGTTGACTGTCCATGAGAGAATCCTCGTATGCTGATTGAGTGAGATGAGGAAAAGGAGGAGTGTCTCCGAAACAATGGATTTCATGATCCGGCTCATCTGTTTCCCCTTCTTCCCCCTCGGCCACAATTTTTTTTTGAAAAGGGGCATGAATCTTCTGGTCCTCTCTGTCTCTTCCCTTCTCTCTTTGCATATTCGAGGGAGAAAAATTATTTGGTCTCCTGAATCCTCCTTTATTTTCGGCAATCTAAGGGCCTTTATATGCTTTCCTCCCTTCCACCCTTATTCTCTCCATCTCTGCAGACAGAGACTTCACCATATTAGTCAGCTCATCCACTTGAGGGTTGGACACCAATGGGCCAGAAGTTGAAGCTTCTGACCTTCCTTTTTTTTTGTCCGCGTCGAACTTGTTCCTCAGTCTGTCAGCTGCTAATACATTGGATTCCACTTCTATGGCCGCGTATTGCATTTGGGCTAAGGAGGTGGCTCTTCTTTCTCTCAACAAAAGGCAGAAATCAGGGGGATCAAAAAAGTTGGAGTAAGTGATCATTGCAGAGGCTTCTGAGGGCTTTATCTCCGCGGGAATCTTATTATACATTTATTGAATCTTTTGGAAAAGTCGAGACTACCTTCCATTTTCTTCAAAGACTCAAACTCTGTCATGCAATACATGAAATCTTTCTATCTCCCCACCATTTCCATAAAAAGGAAGACAACATACAACACCTTGCCGATGAAGACAAAGAATTAATACGCCAGGACTGCTCAGTGATTCTGCGCAAAGCTAAAAATCCAAAAAGCAATTTGAGTAAACAAGAACGCGCAGCCTTAAAAGAATTAAGAAACGATGAAAATTTGGTGATCCTTAAAGAAGACAAAGGTGGTGCCACCGTACTTATGAACCTCAATGATTATAATAAGAAAATGAATGAACACCTCTCTCATAGTGGCAGCTATAGAAAGCTTAATTTCAACCCTATTAAGAAAATCATAAAGCAAGTAAAGAATGCCATCAATAACTCCAACCTAAAATGAAAGAACTAAAGCGTTTAACCCCAAGCAGTAGAGATCACCCTAGAATCTATGGTTTACCGAAAATTCACAAAAAAGATATTCCTCTTAGACCCATAGTGAATACCATAGGCTCACCAACCTATGAACTAGCTAAATACGTAGCCAAGATCCTTAGCCCCTTGGTAGGCCACATTGACTCTTTCATTAAGGACTCCAATGACTTTATTAAAATCATTAAAAAGAAAAAATAAGGCCTCAAGACACCCTCATAAGTTTTGGCGTAGTCTCCCTTTTCACAAAAATCCCTTTAAATGAAGCTATCCAAATTATCAAAGAGGTCACTGACCCTAAAACAGCTAACCTAGCCGAGATTTGCTTACGCTCCACTTTCTTTAATTACCAATGAGAATTCTATGAACAAACCAGCAGTGTAGCAATGGGATCCCCATTGTCCCCATTGTAGATCCAGGGTCAATCCTCTAAACCATTTCCTCACCTGCGCCGTCCAGGCTCTGGACTAAGACTCTCATCCAGACATCTTCATTTTTTAATATTGAGGTTTTGCATAACTGTAGAAAGAAGCCCGGTGCTCTTCTGATTATATCTCCTTCGATGAACTTGGGCATGTATTTGGTGTCAGTAGGAAGGATTCATGGGATGAAGTAGGATTAAGGGGGCGTATCTGGAAGCGACTATGGGGTCCATTCTATTCGGAGGGGGATTAACAGCCATGGAATATTAGGTGGAGGAGGCTTGGAGGAGAATGAGTTAGGTAGAAGGAGACTCTTGGAATGAGTCCCATAGTGGAGTGGAGAACAAGAGAGAGGATTTAAGGTGGAGGCTAACGAACTTAGGTCGACAGGCGCTTTTCTTCGTGCAGGAGTGGGAAGATCCACTGCAGTCAAGGGTCTTCACTGATAAGCAACTTCAAATGAGAGGGGAGTGACAAGGATATATCCTTTCGATACTAGACCAGGAGGGGAAAAAATCAACAAGAACACTCCAAAAATTAAGGAAACGGGAAACTTCAGAAAATGGTCTGCTGAGAAGCTGAGGAGGAAAAGAAAATGGAGTTTCTACAGAAGGGATAAGCGGATTACCTGGTTGATGGAAGTTTCTCCTGAGGCCTTTCCTTCCTAAGCGTGCAAAGCCTCACAGTTTTCTTCGGGAAGGGCATAGCTAGAGGCAAATGTGGATGGGAACGTGTTTGCCTGCCTTTGAAATCCACAATTAACAGAGCAGTTTCTTCCCATGAGTCGTCACAATGGAGTCGCCAAGTGCAAATTAGCAATCTTGAAAGGCTTTGATAATCCGATGCACCTTCGGATTGAGGCTCAATGCCATTCTACCCAAGGAAAATCTTCAATTTTGTCCCCGACAGCGGCACCAAAATGTTGTAGCAGAAGTCTTACAGTTTCTTGCAGGAGCGAGGCCGAGCACCCATTAGTTTAAGTCGATTTGTTTAATGGGGTGATCAAATGGATATTAACTCAAGGAGGCGTGGTTCTAACTCGAAAACTAGGCTAGGCATGCATGGGCAAGTAGGGTCTTAGATAAACTAGAGAGAGTGAGTTGTAGTAAGGGAGAGCAGGGGAAGACTTATATCAGAGATGCAAGGCCTGTTATGAACATCAGGTTCTTAACAGACTGTAGGAGAAAACATCTAAACATAAGATCTTCTGCGGCTCAAATGCGAGAAAAGAAAACCCGAGAGAGAACAATAATAGTGCTACAATTAAATCCTTTATCATAACATAATGCCATTATTCATGCGAATCAGTCGATCAGGAACTCTCTTAGTGTAAGATGAGAAAAATTAGACAGAAAGACTGTTTGTGATTAAACAAGAAATCTTACATGGGATCATAACGAGCTAAGATATCACATTTAAACTTTACAATCGGAGGCTGCCTCTACCGCCGATGCTTACAAAATACAACAACTGAACCTATATACCCAGGAAAATTCGCCTAACAGAGGCGTCCCGGAAATGACTCACAACGATGTCCCTTCAGTCAAGCTCATACTGATATCTTCCTCTAAACGCCATCTTAACTACGCATGGCCCAAAGAGATGGCGAGCCATTAAGTGTTGGGCTAGCGTGCGTAGACTTCTTTGTCGAGTTGGGGACTTCGGCATGGAATTTTTGGGAAAATCGATACACAAGACTTCTTTGGGAAGACGGCTTGCCAGAACCTCCAATCCCTCACTTAATGAATGAAAGGAGGTTTCAACCCACCCTCTAGAGCAGAAACAACATGGAATCGGTTGGTGGCTTGGGTGGCAGTCCCTCTGCTCTTGAATTCGGTGCTTCGGCTTCCTTTACATAGTTTCCCCCTTTTTCAAGTGCCCACGGGCTATGACCACGTGCCTATTCCCTTGGCGCTTTTCTGCATTCATTGATGTAAGAAATGCATCGCCTCCTCGAAAATGCAATGAGCGATATGCCGAGGTGGCTCGATTTGGTGCCAAGCGTCCTTCAAATACGACGGTTCTAAACTCATCCGGCGTTCGCGGTGGGCCCCAGGTCCTGAATTCTCTCGCTACCTCGTGTATCGGGACATAATGGAACTGTTCTTTGAGCTTCGAAATCACGATGGGAGAAAGGCGAGGAAGCTAATCAGCCATTGGGTGTCTGCTTCAAATGGGCTGACGAGTTACCCCTTGATCACTACTTGAGACTGGTTAAAATTTCTTTCCTTTACTTGATTCGCGAGTTCATGGTTCAAATACCCTCGGCTCCCCTTTCTAAAATCCCGATCCCTGAGATGGAGATACGAGTTGGGCCTCCTTTCTGGTCAGCGCTCCCTGCATGTAACCGTCGATAGAGCGGGCACTACCGCCTCGCCAGCTTCGTGACCCAGCATACTGGGGTATAGAACTCTAGTTCTCTCCCCTTGCGAGTCCTGAGACGTGATGGTCAACAAAAGTTGACCCCCTCTGGGAACCTTTTCGTAACTCAGTCCTGCGCAATCAAAAGGATATGGCCCGTCCTTTGAACTTACGAATCCCGAGCTCGTGAAACAACACTGCGTTTGAACTACTTGCGATCAACGACCCTCATAAATTCGCGAGTGCCTCCCGAAGGATTCCGACCGTTGGGCTCTTTAAAAACTTTAGCTCTATGCTTGATGCAACTCGGTTAATTTGAAATTACCCATCAATTGTTGTTTTGATTTGTCACTGAAACCTATCCGCTAAAGCCTTGGGAACTGCCTGCTTTCAACCTTGATTTTAAGTCTGCAAAGGACTTCCTTTATGTGTTGCACTTGGGCGCTCCCCGGGCAACCTGCAGACCTGTGTATCCCGATACAAGACAAGAAATGTTGCTAACACAACGCTACTATCCAAACCATAGGTGGTCTAGATCTGATCTCAAACTGGGTATCGACTAACCTAGATAACCACTGCATAGGTATAACTCCTTATGAACTCCTCCAAAGAAAACCTCGTGTATGTCGGTGAAGATGTACCTTCCCAGCCAATCTTCTATACTGATTCTAGGATTCTTGTTCTTATCTTTGGTGAAGTCATTTTCTTGTTCTTCTATCCAATAGAATCTCTCTCTTCGATGAAACCACCTTGATATTCCCTCAGGAAGATCAGCGATAAACCAGAAGAACCATTTTTTTGGCACAGGGGCTGACCCAAGGTTCAGCTCTTACATTGCATAACAAGCCTAACTATTGGCCCTTTCAGCAACACCCTTGAAGAAGATGTAGTCTCACCGAAGTAGCAATAGGGGTTGCAGGACACATATGTCTAACCGGGAAATGCAAAGTGATTCCAAGAACACAATGCAAATAATCTAGGCTGTATTTATCCTCTTATGCTTGTTTCAAGAAGTTATATCTCTGATCTAACAATCATGCAATAATAGTATAACAAATAACAAATAACACAACATCAACCACAAAGACAATAATATATCCGTGGTTCACCCTCTCCCTAGAGACTCGATCCTGAAACTGTGTTTCTTGATATATTGTGTGAAAACATGCAGTTCTATTTGTGCACTCCATGCATATCTTCTCTCTTTCCTCTTTCTCTTCCTCTATGCCCCGGCTACCAGGGTTGATCTTCTCCCGCAGGTTGAAGATCAAATGCATACTCAATTATTCTCTCGCTGCTCAATAATCAGAAAATAATAACCAACAAATAGACATCATCACGAACGAATTGAGCTGGAACACCTTCGACGAACCCTCCCGAGGTCCTCTAGACATTTTATTTATACATTACATGACTCTCGGATAACCTTGACTGAAGCCTAGGTGTCAAAACCTAGGTCCATTTGAACCTTGTTTTCAGGGCTTCGTAACCCATCTTCCTCCTTTTCACGAAAGTTCTCCGAAGTATCATTGGTTTCTTCTTCCGGCTTGTTGAGTTGTCCATGTTCCATATTATTTGATGCTTTATCTCCCTTGATATTATTCTCTTTTCGAAGGCTTGATTTTCCTTGCCATGTATTTTCTTCCTTTACACTTTGACCCTTAGCGGATCTTTTTGCTTTCCACATAGTTCGTACTTCGACTTTATTCCTTAATCTTCACTTACATAAACAAAGGCCAAAAGCACCAACTTCCTTTTTCCAGCTGCAACTGGAATGAGGCTCAACCCTTGTTTCTCGGGATACAACCAGGGGAAGAATCAGCTACCCTATTCTCAAGATATAGCGGAAGGAGGCTACAAACTATGTTCTCTGGCTACAACCAAAGGTGGCTACAACCACTGTCCTTTCCATGTACAATCACCACAGTAGTAGAATGATGGAACCACTGCCACACTATCACTGTGAGAGATATACGGCTGTAAAATTGTACCAATAAACCTGAACCATGCATCAACCTATACCTCAACCTATAATCAGCACGTACCATAAACAAGTACATCAAGCATGCCAACCTATACCAAACAACACGTAATCAACGTACCAAAAGTGCATCCAACCATGTACCAAAGTATATACCAATCATTTTCAAATATTCGTCAACTATGACTCATCAATATGTACTTACATCATTAATTAGACACCTCTTGTATGTGATAACTCATCAACTACTTGTCTCAACCATGCCCTTAACATGTACCTTAACCAAATCCTCATCAATTTCATCATCAAATATGATTTGCCTTCATCCCATGAAATAGACACAGTGTATATGATCACATGCCTACAAACCTTTCTTAACTTCAAAAAACAAGAGACTATCATTTCATCAAACTTTTCTTTAGTCTCACATGACTAGTTGGTAGTAGTCCAACAACCCTAAACAGAAATAATCATAACTATGTACCTTGTAATGAATAAATATCTGAAAAATATTACTGAATTTTATTCATTTTGTTTTTGTAAATTCCTCAGTGTCACTACTTAGAACCTCTCCAGAAAAGGAGTTATGAAAAAAATGGCATACCTTGATTACGAAACATTCTGAGAGCGACCTTGTAGAGAGTTCCTCATATGGAATATTTGTTGAAGGGATCTGAAAATGTTACATGAATACTACTGACTGTAATATAACCAACACATTTGGTCTTCTTGAGAATTTGGATATGTTATGAACAATTTATGATGTTTGTACACAGAAACACCTGTTTTAGACTAGTTTGGGACTAGCCACAAACCCTATTTCCACGGAGTGTAACTCCAAATATACAAAGACCCAAAATATGAAGTGTTTACCACAGATACTTGGATGTGTTTCCTCAATGTCTTATCAATTTCATGGTGCGAATCATTCTATAAAAAACATTATTGCGAAAATGGTGAGATGACCTATATAAATAACATACCTTAGAAAACATCATCAAAAGTATTTATCCTCCTTGAATTCGGCCTTCTTTCTTCACCTTCCCTCACGAAATTTGGCATAGATATCCTTTAGTTACCTCAATCACCTATAGATATTCAATATTCTCAAGTGTGATATATAATGAGAGCCTTGCCTCTTTATTTATACTCTCAAGTACCTTCCTTAGAAGCATTTTCTAGGATCGCCAAATGAGCCATAACTCTCAACCGTGAGGAGTTATGTGGAATTCCTCATACCACGGAAATGTATGACATGTACTATCCATATAGAATATTATTACTTGAAAATATATCGAAACTCATACAATTATCCATCAAACAACCTTGGTTCCGTTACCTAAACCTTTATTGCTGCGAAATTAAGCTACCATACTTTCTTCGGGGTTGACATCAATGACAATAACCTTAATCAACATTATTATGAGTAATAAATGAGGTTCAAACACAAATTTATATATTAATATAGGGACTCGGTCCCATGGACAAAAATATCTGCATGGGCATCGAGTGGGCAGTATGGGATATAACTAGGGCACCCATGTGTTTGGTAGTCTCTACCATTCAATAATGACACTTCTGGTTGTAGATAGAAGGTTCAAATAAGCTACAAAATGAGTTCGTACTTAAGGAATATGAGCTGCAACCATAGGATGAGGCAAATGTGCATAATGGATTGATGGCCTATCCTATATACTGGTTGACGAAAATGCCTGTCCAAGTTACGAATGGGCAACATGGGGTTGAAAAATGCAAGAATCCCTGGATAAACCACCAAAACCAACTCCATCACTGCCATATTAATCCATTAGGCCAAAATATTGTTTGAAATTATGCAAAGTGGGTAAATGTTTCTATAAATATAGTAAAATCAATTTTACTATACCATTTTGTATTTTTTTACCCAAATAATGTATTATTTTGGACCAATTTCAACTGCTGATTGTGGGAGCCACGAGTGACAGAATCAACAATAGTTTGGACCAAGTGATTCATCCTTCTCCTCTCTTTATTTCTAGTAGATTAATATTTGCAGTTATGTATCATTTTTTGAGTATTTCAAAATGCAAATTAGAAACTAGGGTGCTCGTGGGTTGTAGTTCATTGGGTCATGTATACATAACCCTATACACAATTGTTTTCAAAACATCTTGCGTATAAGCAACCCTATATGCGACTGTGTAATTTGTAGCTCATGTACAAGTCCATGGATAAGGTTTTAAATGTTACTAACTCAAAAATGGTTTGAATCTTGCAATATGGTGCTAGAGTCGAGAGAAAGAGAGAATGAAGAGAGGTGGTATTTGTAGTAGAGAAGATCCAGGATCCAGATAAACATAAAATATGTGGCATGTATAATTTTGGGCTCAAAGGTATGAGGGCTCAAGTGAGACTGGTCCAGATGTTAGTGAACTACTGGGATCATGATACATAGACCTTCAACATGATGGAAACCATTGAAAAGTGGTGAGGACATATACTTCTTGATAGGTTGTCAGCATCAGGGTGAGTGTAGTAAACCTCAAGCCGAGAACTTCAGTGGCATGAACATGAGGACTATCCTCATTGCATTCTTGGGGACCGAGAAGGTGGGAGACAACTCCCGTCAAACGATCAACAATCTAGAATCTCAAGATTGTCCTAGTGTTGACCTGAATCCACCGAGAATTCGACCTCTTTAACCAAAACTTGTGAGGCCATATGTTCCTGTCGATTGGAGTGCTTGCAACCCATAGTTTATGACTGGTGCACCTCCTTGTTGGCCAACATGAAGAGCCAATTGACATATTGCAAGCGAGAATAAGAGACTGGAGTTCCACGTCTATCCTATATGTTTTTTTCTTTGAGTGGGTTCTAATATTGGGTCCTAGAGTTGAGATTGTTCTGCATGGACCTCCCACGATCCAGACTGACACGATTGGACCAAGGTGATGAGGCAGAAAGGGGTGGTAGGGTGCCAACACCCTACAATGATGAGTTTTGATACGGTGAGTTGTGTGGTGATGGCTCTGGGAGGACTACCCTTATCTGCGGTGACTTCAGAGGAGATCGAACATTCCATTACCACGAGGTTCCTCCTACAGGACATACGTATGTCAAATGTTTTGAATATTTCATTTTTGTATTTTTGACATAAGAAAACAAAAATATTTTGGATGATGTCAAGTACTAAAAAATATATGTGGCGCAGATGTGGGTCCCGCGGCGACGGAAGTAATTCCGCGACACCCGCGTGGAGGGAGGCATCAGTGGGATGAGGCAGCGGGAGGGGATGCAAAAAGAGTGCTTCAAAACATGCAGGGAAACTTGTCTCATTTTACATAGATGATTCCTATAGTTCCGGTGGATGATGCTTGCCGGAGGTGAATCGATGCATTGGTAGGTGCCTCGTGCTTGGGTGTGACTCTTCCAGCATCTTGCAAACGCCTTATTGTGCTATCATGACACACATCCGGTGCCACTGGCATTAATTCCATGATTATTGTATGATCGGTCGTATATGTATTTTGAGGGCATGCACCCCAATGTTTTACTATAACACTATATTTTTGGAGAGATGAAATATACATAAAAATTGGTCTTGACTTTACTTATATTACAATGTGTACATTGATGAAAGTGTTTATTTTCTTTAGTTGTGACAAATGCCAATCTAAAGAAAATTAGCATATGTATCAGATACATAATTATAACTTCTAGGTATGTGATGATAAGTAATAAAATCAAAGTATCATTCCAAAAGTAGAGTAGAGTAGGGTCTCTCACATGGTAACTGTCATTCCACTGACATACTACTAACTGGGAGTCCAGGGGAACTTATAAAAGCGAGAATACCATGTGAAATGGAATCGTGCAAAAGTTCTATAATGATGCTATATTCTGCCACATTATTCGTTGATGGCCATAGGAAAACACCAGTAGACCCTCGGGCGAATAAACCACCCAAGCAGCATAAGACAAGTTTCATGTATGACAAATGACCCCGTCTGCGAATCCTAAGTAGACTGAAGACTCCATTGACAACTTCCAACCAAGGGAAAATACGATAAGCAAGTTGAAGATAAAGGGGAAAATATATATACACTAAAATAGATTAGTATACAAAGAGTTATACCCAATATTGGGGGCTCAAGCATAACATATTTTCAAATAGATCCCCATTTTTGGGCTCATCCAACATATTTCATTCATAATATTCTAATTCATAAGATCCTTTTTTAAGACATGTCGCCTGATATAGGGACTGTTAGTCTCTAATTTTGTCTTGATTTAGTGAGAAACCTAATCTAAACCCTTCCTGCGTTACTTTGATATATGCTTTTCATTTGATTTAATCATTGTTTTTAGTGTCTTATGGTTTGCATTTCAGTTTTTGAATAATTTATTTAAGTTTGAGTTGTAAGACATGGTTTTAAATGATGTGTCACTTTATATGCTTGTTTGAATTTTACAAATTCAAATTATACTAAGTCATTAATAACACTACGGGAATAATGTTATTCATGTAGTGTAAATAATCATGCCTTGATATGTGCTCATCACCCATATTTCCTTATGATGACACAGATCGTGGTTTGAGAGTTTGCATGTGTCCCACAATATATTTGGAATCATTTTGTGATTCAAACCATTACATGATCGGATCACTCTGTTCCTACAAAGGACTCATTTCAAAATCGTTCAATTCTCAAAGATCATTATCTAAACCCTCCACTTGTCATTCTGATTGTGTTGAATTATAAGTGCATGTATTTTTCTCAGAAGAACTGTTATATGTTAACAGTTGAAGTTTGTAAATTCAGAATTTGATCAGTGCCTGTTGTAGCATCGTGTTTCATGGAACCTAAGAGAAGCAGGTAAGTGGTCATAATGGAACCTGAGGGCATCAAGCTTCTTGAGGCATATCCGCAAATGGCGCAGAGATTTAGAGATGCTGGTTGGTTTGAATTCCTCACTACCTTAAGGTCACTGACGAACATGTCCATGAGTTTGCACTGAACTTTGATGGTCTGGGTGGAGATCGGGAAGATGCTGATGCTGGTGACAAAACAGACAATTGCTAAATCTTTCATATTGGTGGTTGGAGGATAAAGATGGTGGAAAGAAGAAAGAGCATGTGGTTACAGAGTTTGTCAATCAGTCCTTCTTCCAGATAAGCAAAATCCGAATTGGAGAAGGGAGTTCCTCACAGATGGATTAGACTTGAATGGCACACTACTCTGATCATTATCCATGTATATCACCTGCGAAGGTAGATTTTAACTAGTCTATATATACCACATTAGGATATTAATGCATCTAAATGGCGATTATCCTTAAATCTTCCTTACTTTCTACTAAAATATTGACAAAGATAAATAAAGAGGTGAAGTCACTCTCCACTAATGCAAAGAGAAATTTGTTTCATCAAGTCTTAATTAAGACTTTAGTTATGTCTTCTTTGAGAGAATTATAGAAGCCCTGTAGCTAGCTCATGCAATCTTTAAAACCTAACACGGTCAACAAAGGAAAGAAGGCAAAGGAAAAGCGGCCGTTACACAGAAACACAATATTTCAATTGATGAAACCCCTCTTAAAGAAGAAATGGATGATATCAAGGTGAAAAGGACTGACAGAGGTAAGAGACCCAAATGTGAAACAAAAAATGAAATTCTTCTGGTGATTTAAAAACAAAAGAAGACCATTCTGAAGATGCTAAAGCAGATATCAAACAAAAGACAAGAATGTCCCCATTACATAAAGAATCATTAAAAGAAGGCAATTTTTTTTTTATATTCTCTACAGGACCTGTAACAAGAGAAACCACCAGATCATCAAAAGCTGAAGTAGTGTTTTCTGATGACAAGGCTACATTATTTTGCAGAACCAAAAAGCTTCTTAGGAAATACTCTGTTTTTTTTTTACCTGTTATAGTCTTTATCTTCAAGAGGGGTTCTGAACCGTTGGAGAGGAATTTGTTGAAACCAAAAGAGGTTTTGTTGGAACATGACCCTTCACAAAAACCTCTCTCTGGTTTTCAAAATTCACATTTTGATAGATTCGAATTGATCTTTAAGGCCTATTTTACTACGATAAAGCTACAAAGAAATACTTTGTTATTTTACTGTTTAGTCTTTTCTTCAGAGGTTCTTGAGCAGTGGAGGTGAATTTATTTAAACCATATTTTTGTTGGGAACGAGTCCCTTCAAAAAACCTCTCTCGGTTTTCACAAAATCACATTTTAAGATATTCAAATTGATCTTTGAGGCCTAATTTTCTGATATTTCACAATAAATAATTTCTCGTTTTAATTGATAATTTTGGAAGAGGTTGGAGACAATATGGTGATGAATTTTTTGAAACCAAAGGAGGTTTTTTATAAGTAAATAGTCCATTCACAAAACCTCTCTCAATTTTTACAAAACAATTACCATTTAAGAGATAAAAAGAGATTTTTGGACCCTATTTTTTCAGGAATTTACCAATTTGTTTTCCTGAAAAATCTCATAGACAACAGTTGATAAGCCACCTCATCAATTCGAATTAGAGATCAGATTGGATCTTATCCTTGATTATTTAAAATAAGAAACTAAATATATATGAGGAGGTTTCAGTCCATTTCTTTTGGATCTTGATAATTATGTATTGTTTCTATATAAACTCTATAGAATGAGAAGTTAGGGGTGGAAAAATTGGAGATCAAAAGGACTTATTCTGAAACTCCTTATGAGCATTATTATTCTATTTGACCTTAATAGAAAAGGAATGGATAGTTGAGGAGCCTCTTTTCTACTATCATTTTTCTTGCTTGAATTCATTATTCAGACCACAATGCATTTGTTTCTTGATTATTGATTAATACAATAAAGAATTTGTTGGTGATTATTTTCAAGTTTTGTTTTCAGGTTGATGGTCTTATTTTTAATGATATTTTGAGATAAAATTTTTATGTGAGGTTGACAATTGAAAACTTCATTTCTATTTTCCTTATTGGTTTTAATCCATCATGTGACTACCTTTTAACTAGTCAGTGGGATATTTTTTGTTCTTATTATGATTTTCTCATTTATTTTATTACCTTGAGCTAGTTTTCAACCACCTTATTCAAAAACCAAACCATAAAACCCTCAAAACAAATTTGCAATAATTTAATGATGCCCTAACTTTCCCTCTCACAGTCAAGTGCAACTTTAGGGTTCAGCTTTATATTTTGGTGTCGTTATGGGGAGTGAAACAGAATATCTTCCACAGGGAAATGACTTGATCACTTCTTGGTGAACAAGAGAGGACATGTGACTGCGAGATATTTCATGGTGACTCCACTGTCTAAAAATTAATAGGTGACTCCATTGGATCCAAGCATGAAAGCCATCCTTGCTCAAAGGTTTTCTTTTTTTTATTTTAGGAATGTCATTGGTTTTTAAACCCAATTCTGAAAGCGAGATGAATGTGAAGGTATCCTTCCTATGTTTAAAGAATTGGGAGGTTCTAGTTGAGCATATGCTATATTTTCATGAGTTTATCCATGGATATACCAATTGCTGTGAGGATGTCAAGATCAATCTTTTTAGATACTCTTTGAAGGGAGTAGCCCTTGACTGGTGAAGATCTCTTCCAACCGTTTGTATCAACTCTTTGGAAGGTTTTCATGATACTTTCAATATATTTTGTAAAGAAAAAATTTCAGCTGAAAGTCTTTTGAAAATTGTTGTGATGAAATTGAAAAGCATATTCAACGGAAACTATAGTTTTCATCTGTTTGCAAGGATCGAAATCATTTTATTAAGGAAGATATGCCATATACCATTGATGATAGGACAAATGATTGCATAGTTGTAGATGCATTTGATTTTGTTCTTGATGCACCTGCAGTTTCTGATTTGAATGGAAAAGCTCATGCTTATGATGAGTATAAAGAACAAGTATTTCCTCAACACATTCTTGATAAAGTTGATACATATAACAATATTGATGAAGGTTATCAGCAGCCTGTTATATTTATGGTGACAAAAGTTGAGTAGCAACAAATTTATGAAAACATCTTGCACATTAGTCATGAACAGTTGAATCCAGTATATGGAAGTAGTCCTGGATCTGATGAGGAGCATCATGAGCATCACAAAACTGATAGAGAAGTGTTCCAACAACAATTGATGCTTTCTTCTGGGTCAGTTGTTGAGCAATCAATATATGGATTTATAGAACTTGGAAATGACATTCATGATCAACAACCTAATGAGATCAACTATGAGAAAAAGAACCCTTTTGATTTAAAAAAACCAGGTAAGATCATACATGAACTTTATGATCCAGTTTCTATATGGATAGAGTCACTATTTTTAGTAATGTCATATATTACAAAGTTTGGAATGATGGTTTGCAACAACAAACATGAGCTGGTTTTGGTTTCCTTGTTGTATATTTTGTTCTCTTTTCATATCTTTCACTATGTATATGAAGACAGGTCAAGCAATTTGTTACTTGAATTATTTTTCTGGAAATTTATATATACCTGAAACATTTATTCTCAACAGTTGGAAGGGTAGAATAGTGAATAATCTCGTAGATGAGCACAATCGTGGGGGTTTCATCTAGTGTTCAGTTTCATTTTGAAATAAAGACTCCATGCGCAATGCATATAAGGCACTATTGGTAGGGGAAGTTTGGCTTCAAATGAGGAACAGAGTTGCAGAAGTTTGGGCCAAATTTGAATGACATTGGTTGACTCCATAACCCAATGAACAGAGCACAACAAAAAGTTGGATGTCTACGAGCGAGATTCCGCGGTCAGTTACTGCGAGATGAGAAGAAATGATAAAGACACATTGGTTTGCAAGTTCTTGATGTCCCACATGTAAAACATCATCCCCAGAAGGAACCAGTGTTAGTCTCTAATTTTGTCTTGATTTAGTGAGAAAACCTAATCCTAAACCCTTCCTACCTACACTTTATTATCTGCTTTCATTTGATTTTTAATCATTGTTTTTAGTGTCTTATGGTTGCATTCAGTTTTTGAATAATTTATTTAAGTTTGGAGTTGCAAGACATGGTTTTAAATGACGTGTCACTTTATATGCTTGTTTGAAATTTACAAATTCAAATTATTCTAATTCATTAATAATGCTATGGGAATAGCCTTATTTCGATAGCATAAAAGATAATCATGCCTTGATATGTGCTGATCACCCAGATTTTGTTATGATGACACAGATCGTGGTTTTAGAGTTCGCATGTGTCCCACAATGGATTTGGAATCATTTTGTGATTAAAACCATTACATGATTGGATCACTCTATACCCACAAAGGACTCATTTGAAATCTTTCAATTCTCAAAAGATCATTATCTAAACCGCCACTTGTCATTCCGATTGTGTTGAATTATAAGCGCATGTATTTTTCTTAGAAGAACTATTATATGTTAACAATTGAAGTTTGTAAATTCAGAATCCGATCAGTGCCTGTTGTAGCATCGTGTTTCATGGAACCTAAGAGAAGTGGGTAAGTGGCCAGATTGGAACCTCGGGGCATTGAGCTTCTTGAGGCATATCCACAGATGGCACAGATATTTAAAGATGCTAGTTGGTTCAAATTCCTCACCGCTTTCCAAGGTTACGACGAACAGGTTTCTATGGCATTTGCATAGAACTTCAATTGTTTTGAAGTGGAGATCGGAAAGTTTCTTATGTTAGTGACAGAACAAACAATTGCTAAAGCTTGCAAATTGTCAGTGTATGGAGAAAGATGGTAGAAGAAAAGAGCCGCGATGGTTACATAGTTTGTTAATCAATTCTTGCTTCTAGATAAGCAAAATTTGAATTGGATAAGGGGAGTTCCTCGCAGTTGGATTATACCTGAATGACACACTGTTATGATCGTTATCCAAAATGCATCACACAATGAGTAGATTTTCACCAGTCTATATCTACCACATTAGGATTTTAATGCATCTAAATGGCGATTATCCATAAATATGCCTTACTTTCTACTCAAAAGCGTGACAAAGATGTCAAAGAGAGTGAAGTCACTCTCCACCAATACAAAGAGCATCCTGTTTCATCAATTCTTAATTAAGACTTTAGTTATGTCTACTTTGAGAGAATTACCTGAGGAAGCCTTGGTACGGCTCATGCACGCAATCTTTAAACACTAACACATAGTCCAACAAACAAAATAAAGGCAAGGAAAAAGATGGATTACACAGAAAAAAAATAATTTCAATTGATGAAACCCCTCTTAAAGAAGAAATGGATGATATCAGGGTGATGAGGACCAACAGAGGTAAGAGACCCAAATGGGAAACAAAAAATGAAATTCTTCCGGAGGGTAGATTTAAAAACAAAAGAAGACCATTCTGAAGATGCTAAAGCAGATATCAAACGAAATACAAGAATTTCCTCAGTACATAAAGAATCATTAAAGGAAGGTAAGCAAGTTGTTATATTCTCTACAGGACCTGTAACAAGAGAAACCAACAGATCATCAAAAGCTGAAGCAGTGTTTTCTGATGACAAAGACTATTATTTTGCATAACCAAAAAAACTACAGGAAATACACTGTTTTTTACCTGTTATAGTCTTTATCTTCAGAGGTTACAAAATAATTTGGAGAGGAATTTGTTGAAGCAAAATATATTTGTTGGGAACATTCTCCTTCACAAAAACCTCTCTCAGGTTTCACAACAATCACATTTTAAGATATTCAAAATGATCTTTGAAGGCTAATTTTCTAATAAGCTACAAGAAATACTCACATTATTTTTGCCATTTAGTATTTTTCTTCAGAGGGGCTGCGGAGAACTTAATTTGGAGATGAATTTATTTGAAACCAAAGATTTTTTATTTGGGAACATGCCCTTCACAAAATTCTCTCGTTTACACGACAATCACATTTTAAGAGATTTGAATTGATCTTTGAGGCCTAATTTTCTGATATTTCACAATAAATATTTCCTATTTTAGTCAGTAATTTTTGGGAGAGGTTGGAGAACATATGGTGAAGTTTTACAGAGCAAAGAGGTTTGGAACATGTCCCTTCACAAAACCTCTCTCAATTTTACACAACAATCACCATTTAAGAGATACGAAGGTATTGTTGGACCCTATTTTTCAAAATTTACCAGATTTTTTCTGAAAAATCTCATGGACAGCAGTTGACAAACCACCTCATCAATTCAAATTGGATCAGATTGGATATTATCATGATTACTGAAACAAGAAACTAAATATATAGGAGGAGGTTTTCAGATCCATTTCTTTTGGATCTTGATAATTATGTATTGTTTCTATATAAACTCTATAGAATGAGAAGTTAGGGGTGGAAGAATTGGAGATCCAAGGACTTATTTTGAAAATCCTTGTAAGGCATTATTATTCTATTTGTCACTTAATAGCAAAGGCATATGGATGGTTAGACACTCCTTTCTACTCCGTTTTCTTTCTTCATGCTTGATCTCATTATTCAAACTACCCAATGCTTTTGTTTTCTTGATTATTGATTAATACAGTAAAGAATTTGTTGTGGTGAGTATTTTCAAGTTTTGATTTCAGGTTGATGGTCTTGTTTCTTAATGATATTTTGAGATAGGAATTTGTTTGAAGTTGACAGGTGAAAACTTTCATTTTCTATTTTCCTTGTTGTTTTAATCCATCTCTGTGACTACCTTTTAACCAGTCAATGGGATATTTTCTGTTCTTATTCTGATTTTCTCATTTATTTTATTACCTTGAGCTAGCTTTCAACCACCTTATTCAAAAAGCAAACCATAAAAACCCTCAAACACTTTTGCAATAACTTCGATGATGCCCTAGCTTTCCCTTTCTGATCAAGTGCAATTTTTTGGACTAATAGGGACCATGCCACATGGGTTTGAACTGCCTTCCCACAGTGGTTCTTTTATTTAATGGTAAAAAGGACCAAGTCACCCTCATTGTACTACTGAGGACAGGAAGACTTATGATATTGGACCTTGACACGTCGTTTATTCACCTCAATAGCCGTGGAGGCATCTCGATGTTTCTCATCTAGACTCTCTAGGTGTATGAGATGTTTTTCGTGATCAGAAGTGTCGGGTAGAACATAACTGCCAACTTAAGATAAGGGATTTTGTATTCAATAGGTAGGATCGAATCCACGCCATGTACTAAATAAAAAGGATAAAAACAGTGGAAGTATTAACTGAGGTTTGTTATGCCCAAAGTGCTGGATAAAGCATGATATGTCAGTCATATTTACTCCTGGCTACTTGAGTTTTTCTACAAAATGGTCTTGAAAGACTTGTCAATGGCCTCTACTTGTCCATTTCACAGGAGTGATAATAAGGAGATGATTGACCATGTTTAAACCCCATTTCCGATGCTAATTATTTCATCATTTAGTTCTAAAAGTGACTTCCATGAACAATGATAATATCACTTGGGATTCTGAACCTGGCTATATAATTTGATTGAACACGAAGAATTAAGTAGTCTTACCATCAAATTTAACTATAAGCATGGCCTCGACCCCTTGATAAAATGATCTATTATTACGATAATGTGTTGATGCCCCGGTCGGTGGGTTTACAATCCACAAAATCCACCCCTCACTTGGTGAAGGAACCGATGACCAACAAATGGATGGAGAGGGGTTGTATGTGAGCACATATTACGAGTGAACACTTGGAAAGGGTGGCACTTTTTGACCGCTTCGAAACAATATTTAAAATAGATGACCAAAAATGGCGGGTCACAAAGCGTTTTGGGTTGTCATAAGCCTGGATAGATGACCACCATAAGCACCACTGTGGCAGTCGTTTAGAACAAACTCAACTTATTAATGGGTCAAGAAATGATGCAAGATGTGTCTACTCCTCAGTGATACAAGAAATGTCACCGACGATAAAATGGTTACTTATCTTGGTATCATATACATTGTCGATCATCTCTCGAGAGATGTTGAGGGAACTTCAAGGTTTGAAGTTAGATCACAATATCTCCATACCCGGGGTATGATGACGAGACAAAGAATTTTTTTTCATCTACAAATGAATCAACATAGATAAAATCCTCATCTAACCGAGGAAGTCAGATATTAACTCTGCAAAAACTAGTAGTTCTTGGATTTCCTGACTAATCGAGATCAAATTATTATGATGACAATCCATTTATTCCCCTCTAGGTATGCCTAATGGAGACATGTTGATAGTTGACATCAACAACCACATTAGTTTTTTCAAAAAGAAATATATAGTGTCTCAATCTTTGAACTGCGTGAACGACAACCAAAACTATCTTTTCAACATGAGAGTATTTGAGTTGAGGAGGACTAAGTTTGACTAAGATAGTAAATGATGTGCTCATAGAGATCGTCATCCTCCTGAACCAACACCATACCAATCGTCTCTTCAGATACGATGATATAAAACAAGTAATCTCTATTGTAGTCTGGGGGCTTCAACAGAGGCATCGATACAAAGGTTTTATTTAAAGCATCGAAGGATTCTTGAAGCACTCATCCCAGATAAAATGAGTGTCCTTGTTCAAAGACATGAAGCCCTTATTAATATTGGCATAGTTCACTGCAATCTATCGTAAAAATTTATCTTTCCCCTATAAACCTTGGAGTTGTCGAATAGTGCGTGGGGGAAGAAATCGAAGTATTACTTCAACCTTTAACATATCCACCATGATCCCAGTCTCAAAAAACTAAAAATCCCAAAAGACAACCAAACCTAACGCAAAATATGCATTTATGAGGTTCAAATGGATGTAGTAATGGCGACATATTTTGAAAACTAGCGAAGGTGTTTAGGGTGATACACTCTCTTATAAGAGTGAGCAACAAGATCATCAGATAGATTCAATTATATGCTTGAGATCATGAAATGTGAAGGTCACAACTCATTGGAATGTTTCTCCTGACGTTCTTAGGCCAAAAGCTAATTTTCGATATCACGAATGTACTAGGAACAAATAAATTCCATCTTATGTTGGTCCTCAGTCTTAATCTGAATTTGGTTATACCCTGAAAATATGTCCATAAAAGAAAAAAACTTGTCTTCCCACACAATCATTGAGAATATGATCAATGAAAGTGTCAAGAAGTTGTCTTTAGGAAGAGCCTTATTCAAGTCTCAAAATCCATGCATACATGGATGGTTCCTTGATTTTTGTTCACAGGAACAAGATTGGATACCCATTTAGTCAAGGAAATTGGGTAGATAAGCCAATGTTAAGAAATTTTTATACCTCTACCTTAATAACATTGGCCTTCCTAGGATTTATAGATCTAAGTCGTTTCCAAACAGTTTAGCATCAAAGTAGGTTTTAATCTCATGTTAGATAATTCGAGGGTCGATTCTTGGCATATATTCATATGACCAAGGAAATACATCGCATAATTATTTGAAGAGCTCAGTGTAGATCAAAATTTCTTACATTGAACCATATGCACCGATGTATACATTTCCAACTTTACTAGGAATCTGAGAGATATCGATCATGATGGTAGGAGAGATACTCGCCATGTTTCTGGCATAAATTCCATGCGTATCAAGTGGAACTATGGCGTGATCTTCTATCTCTCAAAACAGATCTAAACTCATCCTATTCAATCCTAGCAAGCTCCGGGAGAAAATAAGCGATTGTGCATATCATCCCATGGCCTGTCAGAACCATTCATGGCCTCTACAATTGCTTCATCTGAGGTAAAAGTATGATCGAGGCAGTCACGTGAGAAAGATGATGAAGTGGCCCATATGTGCTCAAGAATAGGATCCTCCTCATCTGCGTGCGGCGACAGGATTCGGATCGATAGAAGAGTCAAGAACAGCCTGATACACTATCTTTGTAGCTGATGGTGGTATAGCCATTCCAGTATGTGACGGCCTTCATGAAGCGGTTGAGGAAGGTAGGGTCCAGGATCATTGAAATATGAAGTCTTGAAAAGGAGGCATTACCTCAGTGACAAAGCATACCTACTAGACATGCAGCATAGATACGATGAACTGGTGCCATAGAATGAAAGGTACCCATAAGGATGAATACATTCTGACACTGATATTATCATTTTCCAACTGAGAATTGTCGACCACGGGGATAGACAGTCCAAGCGATACGTATGGCTATACACAAAGGTCGAAGCGGTTGATCATCGCAATATTCCCTTCATGAGTAAATCAAAGAGTATGGAAGACTAACGATATGATTGTAGTCATAGCATAAATCCAATTGCATCATAGTAACAAGTTATAGTGGGGTAGAATCAACCACCTCGAAATACACCTCCATCATCTTCCCACCTAAGTGGACCGGGAAGGCATGAATAATACCATGATGGTGGAAGTAACGACTGTCAAAAGAAGTCAACATAGTCGAATATTGAGAGAGGGTCCAAGAGCCAAGGGCTTTCCAACAAACCAGGGACATCACATGTAGTAACTCCTTCATCAATAACAATACATTTGATGGTATACTTTAAGTAACCCACATGGATTTGGAATTCCCACATGGGAAGGAAAACAAGGATTCACATCCGTGGCGTCAAGTGATAGCCTTAGAGCCCGCGAGGGATATAGAGCTCTAATGAAAATAAAATGCATTCCTCTGTGAGAGGAAAAGTGGGTACGCAGATCTGACATCGCATAAAGGGGTTTGGCCCGGATCCTCAACAATAGAGTAATTTTGGGCAGCTCTAGCATTGGGATTGTGGTGAGTTCTTGAGTACTCTTTCGGAATATGAGGGCAGGGGCTTTGGTTTTGATTTGTAAAATTGTCTCCGGAGGAAACTCTAGACCAATTCTGTGAATAACTATGTCATTGAGACTGAGTGGCTATATTAACCTCATAATTAACCATATTGATACATAGATGGTCATCATCTTGCATCGGTGGGTTTTGAATTCCACTAGACGCATTTCTGGCATTTGAGGAGCTTGAGGCCATGTATTGATTATGTGGAAATGGATTAGTCATCACAATAGGCGGTAGAAATAAAATCCTCGCATCTTTCACAAGTTTGGGGCACAAGTGTGCAAGGTGATCGTTTGTACAAAACTGCAGAACTTCACCTTTCACCTTTCTTTTTCCTCACCAACATTATTATTCTACCTCTCATTATTATTGTTGTCCTTTGGTTTATTATTATTCTTCCCACCCTTACAATTTTTACGTCCTTTCTTTTGACCCTCCTGGTTGTTGGTTACCATCCGGTTGGTCGATGATTGCACATAATGTACATCCACCGGCTGAGTGGGATTGGAAGACACAGGCAGTTGGACCTCCTGGTGAGTTTAGAATAACTCTTTCAGCCTGGCTTGTCACAAGTCTACAGATTTCACATTCTTGAACCCTACAATGCCATTGACATGAGGCCCAGGATTTTTCTAGAGGTTATAGTTTGACCTTGGTGTCTAGAAGAATTTCATATAACATCCCGGATTGATCATATATAAAAGATCTAACTACTGTGATTTAAAAATTGCTTCTTCCTCGGATGTAACCCCGGATGTAGAAACATCCTTGAAAATATAATGTTGTGAGACTTAAGGAACACTCTAGCAGGAATTTTGGAGTATGGCATGATCAATCTCTTTCGTCTATGCCACTCTTGGATGTGATTAGAGATATGGGTGGCTTTATCTTAATTAAAATCCGATAAAATTTCTATGCCAACATCATAACAAACCAACAATTGGAAGTGGTTGATGAATACTAAAACCATCTGATTAGAATTCCCGTAAGTTCCCCTTGGTAGATCTATGTACCATTTCACTTTGCAACCCCGTGAGGGTGCATTGAAACAATATTAAATGGAAATAATCATCATTAAGGTTATTATAAGAGCATCAAAGATGAAAAGTAGTGACGTGATCACTAGGATCCTCACTAGTCTTGCCTTCGAATTTCAGAATATCTGAGGAAGCTTAGTGGTGACGGGGGGGCATGTCGGATCATGATATACAGGGTCATTCATCAATCTAGAAGCGATGCGGAGAAAATTGAGTGTGGATAGAAAAGGGAGACGAGGTTGGGACATCTAGCCCCAAGCTCCCCGGAAAGATTTTTTAGAATCACAACCCATTCAAGGTTTTGGTATGCACCATGTCCTTGTCTAGGATTGTAAGACCTCCTCAAAATTTCCCCTAGCTAGGTAGCTCTAGGTTGGGGGTTTCCCAAAGAGTGAAAACTGACCTCCCTCGGGTGTGAATATGGAGGATATAGGTGGATTCTTAGCGTGTTGGTCAGAATCGATGGATAGGCGGTAGGTGTAAAAAACAAACCTTAAAAAACAACTTGTCTGCCAGGTTGACCACTTCATCCAGAAGCATTAGGACCAGGATTAGACCTAGGGTGAAGAGGAGGAAGGCATCCAACTGTAGGAATCATTTGTGGGATATGAACACCACCAAATGAAAATGGTGTATGTGGAGGAGCCATGCCCCAAAGTCCAATACTAGTATTCAGACTAGACGTTGGGATGGAGGGTGAAAATTGCGATGTGAAATTCATCATACCATAAGAAAAATGGATATAGGTCATAGGGATGGACTGAATATTGTATCGATGAGTGACAAAGAGACCCAAAGGGTTTGTGGCTATATGTTGAGCATTCACTATAGGTCAGATGAGAGTGATGATGGGAACTTCTGGCACTCCAACCATTTTGGTTGAAGGTGTGATCGAAGAAATAGCGTTAACTATAGATGGGTATGGGAGTCGAGAGAATCCCAATATCTTTATGACTGATTCGAGTACTCATCCTTGTATGATAACAATTATGGTAAGTGGCAGTGTGTACCACGTTTAATAACTTTACGCCTTTTATAAGTAAAAGACTCAAAATCTGGTGGCATCATAACAAATGATAAGGAGACCTATGGGAAGTTGGTTTGTCTCCCACGATGACTCAAGACTTGAGATATAAAAAACAATCCTAAGGCCCCAACTAGTAAAAGAGAACACCAAATATCAAATGACCAATATGCACACAAAAAGGATAAAGTGGTTGAAAGGGGCCTCCCTCCTAAAGTAGGTATGCCTCTCGCAAGAGGGGCATGAGACTCCCGTCAAAATATCAGTATCATAATTAGTTATAAGGGCCCTCATAGAATTAACAACCAGTCATTCAGATACCCCCAGAGAGGTAATACTCCATAAAAAGGCTATGTGTTGTACAATCTTATCTAACTTGGGGTACCTGCAGAATAACCCCTGGAGTAACCTATGTGACAACTATGTCAAAACTAAAAAAAGATATGCCGATGTGAGAAAGTGAACAATGCATCAAGTCAGGTCCGCTCATTATGGGAAGGGTGTAAAGCTTTAAGCAGAAGCACCACCTCACAGAGGTAAGGTAATAGCAAGATCCCCATATACAAAAAGATCCCCGGAAATACATCTGACGCTAAGAAGTTATTGGAGGGATATATCCTCAACCAACTTCATGCGACCTGGAGTGCTTAAATCGGTGTAAGCAGAGCCTCCTGACGTCACCAATTATACAATGGGTTGCGCCACTCCTTAGTCAGACACATATGTTGATTTAATAGCATTGGGGAAGTTCTCACAAAATCCTATTCCAGGCTCTAAATCCTAAGCTAGTTTGTGTACCTAAAAAATAAAAATCGTTTCTAATCAATTTTAAATTTATCAGTGTTTCTTTTAGTGGCCTTTGTTACTCAAAAATGCGCGGTAGTGAAACAGATGATGTTATGAATCAACAAGTAAAAAATAAATGAATATATGAATAAAGTGCTAAGTCCCACAACACAATTCCTAATAAATGATAAGTTTTTCAAAATGCAATTTCAATTTAATTCTGCAATTCAAAAATAGATCTTGATATTGTTAAGAGATTAAACTTATCAATATAGCATAGAAAACCTCAGGAAAAGTATAGTATTGCCTTGAAAAGAGATAATTTCGGATAATGGCTATATTAGGGGGCAGCCTCCTTTTACCCACTTAAATGTTCAAGTACAAGATGATTCAAAAGTAATGTCTCATGGTATATATAGGAGAATAGAAAGTACAATTACAACTAGTATTTCAAAAAAGTCGGCCATAAATAAATAACATTACTAATCTAATAATATGCCCCAGTGGGGTTAATAAGAAGCCGACATAAATAAAATAACATTGCAATCTAATATGCCCCAATTGGGGTTAATGAGCCAATAATGAGACAACATGCCCTCAGCAAGGACAAGTGTTGTCACTTGATAGCTGAGTAACTCGGATCATAAATAAAAGATTCATCTTCCCTAGTGGAATCTTCGTGATTAGTTCCTCCATTTAATGAGATACTCTAAAAGTGGATCTATTCCTCAGTTGTGAATTCTTGTGTCAGTGATAGCTTCAGGCCTCCAATATGATTTTTCTTCCTCATCAAGTTCTGGCAATATAGTTTGAACTGGGATCTTGTCATATAACCTTCTTTAAGCATGAAACATGGGAAAGGGGGTGTACTAGTGAAGATGTAGGCAACTCAATTTGTATGCCATAGTGCAATCTTTGCAATACCTTATAAGGTCCATAGTACTTTGGTGATGTTATTATCCTTCTTGGCTTACTTGAGGGACATCACGTTTGTATAGTTTGTAGTCTTAGAAACATGCAATCCCCTACTTCAAAACTTCTTTCCTCTGATGTTGATGTGCTTTTTGTTTCATGCAATTTTGTGCCATGATAAGATTGTCCTTTAAGATTTGGAGAACTTGTTGTTGATTCTTGATAATGATCTTCATTGCTTGAACTATGGAATTTTCTTTTAGAAAGAGTAGTGGAAGGAGGAATTGGTATCCATAAAGTGCCATAAATGAGGTGTCATTTTGTTGTAGTATGAGAAAGGAAGTGTTATACCGCCATTCTGCCAAAGAATTGCTCCTTTGAACCATTGTGTTTTGTTTATCAGAGAGACATAAAGCAACGAATAGGTATCCTTCCAAACATTTTTCACTATCTCGGTTTGTCATCAAATTGAGGATGATAGGATGAGCTATAGGCCAATTAATTACCCAAACAAGAAAATAATTCTGTCCAAAATGTCCAGTGAAGATGGGATTCTCTGTCATACAATAATCTTTGAACTGCCATGTAGATTGAACTGTCTCCATGAATGCGATTGAAACTGTACTAGCTTTGAAGGGATGAGAGAGTGCACAAAAGTGTCTTGTGCCCAGTGCGATCTATCAGCAATCACCATATTGACACTCTTTCCTTAGGACTTTGGTAACCCTGTGATGAAATCCATGGAAACCTCCTCCTAGCTGACTTGGGATGGACAATGGTTGTAAAGACACAGGGGTCTTAATTGTTTCCCACCTTATTTTGTTGTGACAAACATTCTGCCACAAACCTTTGAACGTAGTTTAAGGCCATCCCAAAAAAAATCCTTCTTGATGACTCTATGGTAGGTTTTCAAATCCCGGAAGTGCCCTCTACTGGAGAGGTGTGCAAATCCAATAGTACCTTTGTTTGAGTTGGGAGTTCTTACATAAATATAAGCGATATTTGTACCATAATTGAATCCATTTTTCCCGTAAATGTATCGTGCACGGAATCCTACTTTTGCAACCTTTCAATGAGAGTCCACACTTTTCCGTCATTCTTCCATTCATCACTTAGCTTCTATTATCCAATCGAGTTGGATGATCGAGATAACACAGAGAAAGGCCTCAACATCTTCTCCTTTTTCTTGAGAGTGCATCTACAACATTTTGCTTCCCCTTTTATAGGCCGATTTCAAAATCATAACCCAATATCTTGGTTACCCATTTTTGTTCTTCTGAGATAGTCTTTGTTCCAAAAGTATTTGGGCATGATCTGTTTTGACCTTAGAGTGCCTACCTATTAGGTAGGATGCCATTTCTTCAATGCATGTATTTCCATCATTTCTCTCTCATAAAAATGGGTTTGTGTAAGTCCTTTTCCCTTGATTGGTCGACTTTAAAAATCAAGGGGCCTTCCTTCTTACATTGGAACAACACCAATTCCGACTGGGCATCACATTCACAATAAATATTTTGTGAACTCTGGGTGGTCAAGGCAGAGACTTACATCACCTCTTTAAGTTGATTTCAAAATCTTTGGTGCCTTTATGGAGTCCATGAAATTCATCCTTCTTAGTTAGTGTTGTTAAAGGTGTTGTATTCTTCATAGTTACGAACAAACTTGCGGTATTAACCTGTCAAACTAAAATCCTCTAATATTCTTTAATGTTTGGAATCGGCCGATCCATCATGGCCTTAATATTGATAGGGTCTACCTTGACACCTTCATGAATACAATATGACCCCAAATAATCTACCTCCTTCTCCCCAAAGAAACATTTGTATGGTTTGGCATACGGTTGTTTCTCCTTTGAAATAGTTAGCACCTTGTCAACATGTCATGAATGATCCTCCCAAGACTTTCTATGAATTAGTATATCATCAAAAATACTAGCACAAATTTTGAAGGAAGGGCTTGAAAATGGAATTCATCAACCCTTGGAATGTGGAAGGATGCATTTGTAAGGCCAAAGGCATGACCAAAAATTCATAATGGCCTTCATGAGTTCAGAATGCTGTTTTGGGATATCTTCTTCCTTCATTTCTAATCTGATGATACTGAACGAAGATCCAATTTTGTGAAATAGATTGCTCCATGTAGTTCATCTAACAATTCATCAATGGCCGGAATGGGAAACTTATCTTTAATAGTGATCTTGTTGAGCTATCTATAATCTGGACACATAAGCCATAGAGCTATCTTTCTTGGAATACCATTACCACTGGTGCAGTAAGAACTTTGGAAAACAGGTCTAATAATGCCAACCCTATAACATTTCTTCAACCATGGCTCAATTTCACTCTTGCAGGCGTGGGGAATTGTCTTGGCCAATGAAGCGATGTTAGGAGGAAACCTCCTAGGAATTAGGTGAATTTCATGATCATGATTTTGGTGGGTGGAAGACCTTTGGGAATATCTTCAAATACTTTGGAATGCTTATCAATGATCCTTTGGAGATCTTGAGAATAGATGGCTTAGATGTTTGAACATCTAGTGATTGTGAGAAATAACACCTTGATGCCCCTTTTTCAATAATTTTTTCGTATGATTAGAATATCACCTTCTCAGGTTTCCTGTTATACCTCTTAACTCATTTATTTTCAGCTATTAAATTTCATGAAAAGTTCTTGAAAATTAAAGCCACTATTCCTAATTGTAACCATTTAGTTCCTGGTACAACATCTGCACCACCCATGGGTATAGCAATCATTGAATATTCATTACATATTCCCCATGACAATATTGATCTTGCATTTTCTGAGCAATTGATAGTTCCTCCATCTGCAATCATTACTTGAAATTATGGCTGGATATACAAATCAATTGAGATCTTTGGCACAATTTGCAGGTGAATGAAATTATGAGTACTTCCAGAATCAGTGGGACTATTGCCTTTTTTTCTTTTTGATGTGTGTCCTTCGATCTTGAGCGTTTGAGAATTGTAATTCTAGACAATGCATCACACGATATCATGGGAGTTAACTCTTCAAGACGAAATTTCTTCTACGTTTTCATCTTGAGATGGTTCTTGTTCTTGTTCTTCTTCTCTTCACAATCATGTAGAATAATTTCTTCTCACCACTTATGTCCCTTCGTACTTGCTGTCACAATTAAAGCATAAACCTTTTCTTTTCTTTCCTCAGTGCAGGGTGTCAACCTTGTGGGTTGGTGTGTTTTAGAAGAATGAACATTGTTCTCTATAGATGTTAGGATTGGTCCTTCTAGTATTCATAACCATATTTTTACTTTCAACATTTCTTGCCACCTTAAGTCATTCTCCAATGATTTGGGTTCCCAAAGGCGAACCTCATGTTAGGAATGTTATCCTTTAAAGTTCCTATGAATACATCAATCAAGTGCTCATCTGGAATATCAGTTTGCCTTTATATTCAATCTTTGGAAGTTCTCAATGGTAACCATTAGCCGAACCTTTGCTTGGTTATCAATTGGCTAAAGAAGTTATTGCTCCTTGTATCCTCATAGTGTGCTATCATTTCTTCCGTGAAAATTGTCCAAGTGACAGTGATTTGCGAGAACAAAGCCATCGATACCATACAATTGATTAGGTTCTAAATAAAGTAATTAAATTGCCTTTTGTGTGTATGTGGCACATTATGGAGATCAATTGCTCCATCACAAAGTATCCATGTGATTGGTCCTTGCCATCAAACTTCCTCATATCAATCTTAGAAGGAATGTGGTTGGTATTTAAACCAAGTTGGAGTTTCTCCATTCTTGATTCACATTCCTTGTGTCCTCATCATGATTTCATGGGATGCATTTTCACTTTAGGTGTCTTCTGTTACTAAATTTTCAACCACTTCCATGATCCTCCTTTTTAACCATCTATGCAATCAACTTAGCTTCCATTGAATACCATCTTATTTTGTAGTTCATTTATGTCCCCTACGCATTTATTCACCTTCATCAAAGAGTTCAATTAGGATTTTCTGTAGGCTTATTTGGTGTAGAAGGCCTCTTTGATTGGCATGTTGGCCCAAGTATCACTTTTGAGATCTTGATTTTTTGAGGCAGTTCTGCTAGACAAAATAAATATTGTCTATCTCTGTAAGAGTTTCTGGCCCTTCTAGGTATGAAACTTTATTTTAGTGATTCTTTGATATTTCTTCTCTGCAATTCCACGGGTCTGATCAAAATTGGATGTTTCCAGTGGAATTTATGGTAACGACTCCTCACAACTTGTCTATTTTGGCCTTTCGGAGATCTCACTTGTATGGCATACCCTTTCAAAATAATTGATATAAAATTCTGAAACTCACCCAAAATACTACATATTGTTCATGATCCAATGAAACCAATCCTACTCAATTTGGATACTCTGTAATAAGTTATGATTGTTTTACCTTGGTATGACCTTCATGGAACTAGTCAATAGGACTAGTCGATACCCTATCTTACACAAGGTGTATCACAAATTTAAGATGACCCAAAGCTTCTGGTTTTATCACATATTCCTTACTAATTTATTTAAATTTACTCCAGAGTTGAGGGTCTGAAACGTTACAGAAAATGTTTTATAGTGAAAATTAATGACTCATTTGAGATGATTTGAGAACCCTATATTGTACAGGTTGTATCTCCGAAAGTATAGGCCTCAGGGAGATGAATTTGGAACCCAATGTGCCTTGATCCGTCACTAAATATCCTCCAAGCCGTTCCTTTTGAATCATTTTAGAAAAAAGTTATACTTGAAAATTCCTGATTGTCCCGGATGTAGCAGTGAAACCCCAAGACCTTGAGCTCTGACACCATATGTGTTAAGAACAAACATCAATATAGCATAGAAAAACCTCAGGAAAAGAGTCATAGCATGAAAGAGACAATTTCAGATAATAAGCCTCTTGGAAACCTCCTTTTACCCCATAAATGTTCAAGTACAGAATGATTCAAAATGAAAATGTCTCCTTGGTATATATAGAGACTAGGTATAATTACAACTAATGGCTAAAGCCAACATAAATAAAATAATCAAGTACAAGATGATTCAAAATGAAAATGTCTCCTTGGTATATATAGGAGACTAGGAGGTATAATTACAACTAATGGCCTAAAGCCAACATAAATAAAATAAAATTACTAATCTAATATGCCCCAATTAAGGGTTAATGAGCAATCCGACATAAATAAAATAACATTACTAATCTAATATGCCCCAATTAAGTGTTAATGAGCCAATATTAGGGCTTAACAGATATTTCCATACATGTACTAAGATCAATGATAAGAACCAAAAAGATCAAATGCCAACAATGCAAAAGGTTTATTATTTTTGTATTTTCAATATAAAAGAATGAAAATGAAAGGACTGAACATCATCGTGATATAAATATTTTACTGTATGTAAACAAAGACAAACCAAGTGGGATATCAAGAAGGAAACACCAGCCCAAGATGCAAGGAAAATCAATTAAAAGGATGATGATAGAGGCACCACCCAAAAATTCAACCAAAGAAAGGTTTCCTATCACTCTGTAGGTGCTTAATAGTCATAACAGAGACCTAAGAAGACTCAACAACCATCAAAACTTACCCAAAAAACATCAAACTCAGAAACCAAGCATACAAGAATGATTTATGCGACTGTTCAAGATAAAATCGTGTATATACGCTTCCTACATAATGACAACACACATATGTATGCGATTGTTAGGAAAAAAACCGTGTATATGTATTGAAACATTGTTAGGTTAAGGATAAGGATAAAAAACTCAGACTCAAAATGAACAGAGGCTGTAAAGCAATTAGACGTCAATAAACTCAATATGAATGAGAGCAATCAAAGGAGAAAAACACTCCAAACCCTTAAAAGAAGATTCTTTCCCAAATATGGTCGTCAATTCTGTTACGAGGAAAATATCTCAATGGCATGGGGTAAACCACAACGGATAGAAATGAATGAAGAAATAAACTCTAATCTCAAGTATTATATATAAAAAAATATTATAACAAGACAAGATAAAGAGCCTACCTCCTCCAGACATTTGATGAAGTTCACCGTTGATCACTTGACTCAAATAAATACACCTGCAACTTGTCCTCAACAACCAAGATACATAAGAATATGATGATAATATATAAGTTAGCACATTAGATAGAATAATCCATCAATATTCATAACAAATATTCCCATGGAATAACAATTCGAATATTTGCAACACATTAATTGGATGAGAAAAGAGTATTTCTACTAAAATGTAATAATCAGAAGTGTATGAATGACAAAATCCCATGTCGACACGATTCAAAACCTATAAACTAATTCCCTTCCAGCTGGGCCTCCACCACTTCAATCCTCCACCAAAGGCAAGCTCATTGTAACAACCCTAGTTAAATAGTTGCATAGGGTTTATCAAGTATAGTTAATTAAATAATTAACTGCCCTAGTGTGTATTAGTTAAATAATGATTATTTATTAATAATACTATTTATTTAGTTATTTATTAATTGATTAATTAACACATTTAAGGTTTAGGTAAAGAATTAAATTCTTAATGGAGAAGGATATGAGGGGGCAGAGGCCTTCGGGAGAGGATTATGAAATTTTGGAGGAGGAAGCATTATTGAGAGGGAAGGATTGCATTTTTTGTTGGGTATTTTCTAGTTTGGTCTGGAGAGTTTGGGTGGATTGTTAAAGGGGTGCACCAGGTTGCTGGGAGTTTTGGGCTCGGGGGCCAGGAATCCTCACAGAATCCTAGAGCTAGGGAGCCGGACAAGCTCTGTTCCTAGCTGGCAAGGAGGAAGATTCAGTTTTGGACAGAGTTTGGATAGAGCAGCAAAGAGGACAACCTAAGAGCGTGAATTTAGCATCAGACAGAGGTATTTTTATTTATTTATTCTCATGAACATGTGGTGAATATGTGGTTGTTACATAAGTTTATTTACATGCTATTAATAAATCTAATTTATGCTGAATAGTAAATGATTATAGGTTATGATTAAATTGTACAGGATATAATATGTTTTTATTCAATATTTTAGCTTGTGTTTTATAAGGCTCTGTGGGGACAGAGACCTTACACTTGGTATCAGAGCTATAGTTTAAAATATGGGACCAAAGGGCCACCTA
>SNQJ01S0090679.1:0-32911 GCA_010110895.2 Picea sitchensis
AGTCCCACTCAATTTGGATACTCTAGGAAGAAGTTATGATTGTTTTACCTGGAACACCTTCTTGAGACTAGTCAATAGGACTAGTCATATACCCTATCTTCCACAGGGTGTATCTACAAATTTAAGATGACATAGAAGATGAATTTTTTACCACAAATACCTTACTAATTTCTATGAATAGCTTTGGGAGTTCAGGGTCTGAAATGTTACAGAAAAAAAATTATAGCGAAAATTCTGCAATGACTCATTTCAGGATGATTCCAGAACCCTATCTTGTACAGGTTGTATCTCTGAAAGTATAAGGCCTCAAGAGCTTAAATTTAACCCAATGTACCTTGATCCATCTACTAAATATCCTCCAAGTTGTTCCTTCTTAAACATGTAGAAAAAAAGTTATAGCGAAAATTCCAAGGTGTATCAGATGTAGCAGCGAAACCCCAAGACCTTGAGCTCTGATACCATATGTTAAGAACCAAATATCAATATAGCATAGAAAAACCTCAGAATATGTACTCAATGCCTTGAAAAAGAGAGAATTTCAGATAATAAGCCTCTTTGAGAAGGCAACCTCCTTTTACCCCACATAAATGTTCAAGTACAAGATGATTCCAAATGAAAATGTCTCCTTGGTATATATAGAAGACTAGGAGGTATAATTACAACTAATGGAATAAAACCGACATAAATAAAATAACATTACTAATGTAATATGCCCCAATTAAGGGGTAATGATCCAATATTAGGGCTTAACAAATATGCTACTCTATATGAACCACCCATTCTCTCATGTTTTAATTTCTTCTTAATTAAAAATCCCTTTTATTATTTTCATGCACACATGTGCATATACCCAATTCATTCTTAATTCTTCTTTTACTTAGCTCACTAGTCTAAATCCCTTTATTCCCTTTTTATGTTTTAATTTAGTCAAAACTATTATAATTAGACTCTTTGTTATTTTCTTGTTTAAAATTTAATGATCAAATGTAGGCTCTTTTCTAAACGTCTAAGTATTTTATTTTAGTTCTCTAGGCCTTCTAGATTTTTATTGACTCACATTTTGTTTGCGCGACATGCCCTTCAAGACGCACTTTCGTGCTCCAAGGGTGCCACTCGCCTTTGACTAGTTTGGAAGTTTGTCCGATACTTGGAGTCAACACTCTACTTGGTCGACCTTGTGAGTGACTAAGGGTTGTCTAAGGAATAAGGATTCTTCCTTATTGCACTCCCCTTAGCATTCTTCATGAGCAATTGTCTTAGTTTGCGCTCATGACATTGTGGACCTCTCAAACTAGGTAATCATTAACCTACAATTCGGTTCACATGGGGGAGTTCTAGTAGGCCGTGGTAGGGACATTGCCACACCTCTCCCTCAATCGTCTAGTTTCTTTGTATGGCCCCTCTACTCCATATGTGAGTCAGATTAGCAAGCGTCACCATGCATGCATCCATTGACAAGGACAAGGACAAGGACAATCATTCATATACATAAATCCATACTGGAATCAATCATATAACATATGCATGTAAATAAATACTCAAACCAAATACAAATCCACTCCCTAACTCAATCTGGAGTCCAAGGAAGTTCGTTGATGCCATCAACATCCTCAACCTGTCATGTATGTTGCACACTCAGGAGAACTCGTCATTAATACATGTCAATATATATACATCTAGAAATTAACATTTGATCACAATGACATCATAATATAATTCATATTCAAAAGAATCATAATGTACCATAACCAGATCACTTGCTCGCAAGTGTCCTCAAAGAATAAGTCAGTGTAAAATGTGCCCAGTGGAACTAGATGTTACATACACCCCCTTTTGTTTTAAACTTTGTCTCGAAGTTTGTACAATCTAATATTGAAAGAAATAAATGTATCATGACACAATCTATATGTCTAATCTATCAAACAAATAAGGAAAGTTTTGACGCATCCTAGATGTGTCCTCCCATGTAGCAGAATGTGGACTATAACTGTCCCACTGGACCTTGACCTGAGACTATTCGACATCATAGTTGTCAAGTGTGATGGCCCAATATGCGGATTGGCTTCGCCATGAGAACACCCTCATCCAACACCTGCAAAGAACGCAAGTCAATAACATGTGACAGATCTGAAATATAATGTCATAAAACAGACACATGAAATACATCATGCATACGCCTCAAAGAATCAGGAAAGGCTAGTCAGTAAGCCACGGGTCCTTTCCTTTCAACAACTTTGAAAGGTCTCAAAAACCTAGGAGATATTTTAGCACCCTTTCCAAACTTGATCGAACTCTTATGCGGTTTCACTCGCAAGAAAACCTTGTCACCAACTTCATAATTGCGGTCAATGTGATGTGCATCAGCATAACTCTTCTATCGATCTTGCTCTTCTTTAATTCTTTGTCTTATAGTTTGCATCTGCTCTTCCATTTATTGAATTACATCCAGTCCCACTAGTACCATGTCCTCTATTTGATCCCAACTCAGAGGTGTCCGACATGGTCATTCATATAGAAACTCAAAAGGTGCCATCTTAATCGTACTCTGGTAACTGTTGTTGTACGCGAATTCCACCAATGGTAAGAATTCTTCCCAACATTTTTTTTGAACCATTACATACATTCACAACATATCCTCTAAAATCTAGTTCTTTCTTTCTATTTGTCCATCTATTTTGGGGTGATATGTTGTACTAAAATTAAGTTGTGTTTCCAAAGCCTCTTGGAAACTAGTCCAAAATCATCCTGTAAACATCGATCCTCGATTGGATATGATCATTCTTGGTACACCGTGCAACCTCACAATCTTGCTAACGAATACTCTAGCTATGTCTGGTGCCTAAAACGTTGTACACACTGGAATAAAGTGTGCACTCTTTGTGAAAGTGTCAACGACTGCAAAAATCGAGTCGTGTCTCCTTGTCGTCAGTGGCAATCCAACAATAAAATCCATCGAAATGACTTCCCATTTCGATTCAGGAATCGCGTGTGGCTATAAAAATCATGCTAGATGTTTATGCTCAGCCTTCACTTGCTGACATTTGAGACATATTTCCACATAATTAACTATTAGTCTTCATTCCTTTCCACAAGAATAAAGGCTTAAGGTCTACCTTCATCTTCGTGACTCTAGGATGAGCCATGTATATTTCTCGATGATCTTTGCTTAAAATCAAACTTCTTAATTTGTCGTTAGGAGGTACATAAATTCTATTGTTATACCTCAACAATCCATCTTTTTCAAATTAATAACCTTCATACATTGGTACCATCATGGTATCTTGTTTGTTATTATCCTTAACTTCCTTGTACCAATCGTCGTCAATCTGTAAAGATAAAATCTTTTCTCGAAGATTCATTTTAATAGGTATTACTAGGAATATGTTTGGTCTATGAATCAACTCATTTGATACTATGTTCATCATTCCTTTAATGTAGGTAATCTCAAAGTCGTATTTACTAAGTAGTTCTGACCAATGCCTTTGTCGCGCATTCAAGTCACTCTGAGTAAAAATATGCTGCAATCCACAATGATTAGTCTTTAATTCGAATTTTATTCTAATAAGATAATGTATCCAAACTCTCAAGGCATAAACAATTGTTAATAACAACAAATCATGTCTTTCGTAATTCTCTTCATGCCTTCTTAATTTCCTTGAAATGTAATCGATCGCTCAACCGTCTTGCATCAAAACTCCACCTAGAGCTTCCTTGGATGCGTCCATGCATTCCAAGAATTCCTTATCCATGTCGAGAACGTTTAGTATTTGTGTGGTCATTAATAACTTCTTGATCTTTTGAAATGCCTCCTCGCATTTCTCCGACCATACGAATTTCTTGTTTTTCTTCTACAGTTTCCATAATTGGATTTGTTGTCTTCGAAAAACCTTCAACGAAGCGTCGATAATAACCTGTTAACCCCTTAAAGCTACATACTTCTTGTAAGTTTGTTGGTGTTGGCCATTCGATAATAGCCTCTACTTTTGTTGGATCCACAGCGATACCTTCTCCAGATATGATATGTCCCAAATAATGAATCTTCATCTGGTAAAAATAACACTTCGACATCTTCCCATACAAGTTTTATCTTATACACTATAAAACCAATCTCAAGTGCTTGTCATGATCTTCTTTCATCCGAGAATAAATCAATATATCATCAATAAATACTTGTACAAACTTGTCCAAGTATTTGCGGAACACCCCATTCAACAAACTCATGAATACGCTCGGGGCATTCATCAGTCCAAACGGTAAAACAGTAAACTCATAGTGTCTAAATCTCATCTTATATGCGGTATTAGGGATATCTTCCTCCTTAATCTGTAACCGTTGATATCTCGATCTCAAGTCAATCTTTGAAAGCATCATTTCTCCCTTCATATGATGAAACAAATTGTCAATCCTTGGCAGTGGATATTGGTTCTTGATCGCAGTTTTGTTCAATTGATGATAGTCAATGCAAAGCCTCCATGATCTATCCTTCTTCCTCACAAAAATAAATGGCACACCCCACGGTGATATGCTTGGACATATAAGTCCCAAATCCAACAACTCTTCAATTGCCTTTTCAACTCTTCCAATTCCAGTGTCGACATCTGATATGGTGTTCTTGCAATAGGTTCAGTTCGAGGTTTTAGATCTCTGGTAAACTCAAATTCTCTTTCTGGAGGAAAACCTGGTAATTCCTTAGGAAATACATCGGCAAAATCCGATACTACAAGAATATTTTCTAATCCTTTTGTATCCCCCTTTTCGTTAAGCGCTAAGATGGTGTATAACTTACACCCCTTGCGCATACTTTTCTATAATTGTAAAGAAGAAATAAACCTCAACGTCATTCCCTGGTTTCTTCCTACAATTATTCTACTTTGTCCCAAATCATCTGTTAAACTTAATTGTTTCATCTTGCAGTTAAGTATTACATTGTGTGACTCTAACCAATCCATTTCGATCACTATATCATAAGATCTCAAGATTGTAACATACAAGTTTACACTTGTCACGAAGTCACTCAAGTTAATGTTACAATCCTTAACTTTTCCTCCAACCTTTTGCTTGGCACCAGATTCCATCTCCACATGTATAAACTCATCTTGTTCAACTTCCTTCACCTTAATTCTTTTAACACAACACTATATATAAAACTTTCACTAGCTCATGGATCTATTAAAATACTAAAATGTTGATCAGTGATCATACTTGATTTCTCGAGCATGGTGGATTGATGCTCGGTCTAACGGTTATTCATCGTTGCATGTATCTTGTGGGTCTTTCCCAAATCTCCAAATGTCATAGGTCTTGATGATCCAGTAGCTCTTGTCTTCTCAATAGGACAGTCTCTCTGGTAATGTGGCTCTCCACATGTCCAACATCCATTCTTCGGTCTGGTTCTCCTAGTCCCAAAAGCAAAAGTTGTTGGCCTAGAAGTTTGTTGTACTGGTTTTCTCTGCAGACCAGGTATAACCCAATGTTGTTGATGTGGACGACGTTGTTTTTTTTCTTTTGACAAGAACGATTAATGGATTTTAATTAAGAAAGGAAGTGGCAAAGCCATTGGTTCTGTTACAACTATGGTGAGCCACGCTCTACAAGTAGAATACAATCCTGGAGGCTATACTAACCTTCCAGGGGTGGGAAGTTTTACAAATTTATTTACAGTAGAGGCTTCTATACAAAATGCCATCCTTGCTGAGAAATTGCAGAACTCCCTTTCATGACTTGAAATGTTGATTTACTTCTCTGGATCTCGCTTCCATTCATTGTTTAGCTGAGCCATTTTTTCCTCCAGTTGGGTGATTCTGGTCTCAAATTATTTCTTAGGGTCCTTGAGCTCTTTATGGAGTTTGTTGAGATCCTCATTGATCTCAAATTTTGTGGTGGTAATGTCCCCTTCCAGCGTATCCAATCTTCTTCCTGCGTCTATGTCCAGATTTTGAAGAAAGTCTAACTGGCAGTTCAGCATTTTCTTTAAATTTTCCAGAGTGACGTCCATTACGTTCAGCCTTTCTTCTGTGCTTGGCTTGCTTCCCGAGCTAGAAGCCATCTTCGACGACTTCTTCTCTTCTCCTTGCAACCTACTGTTGTGCTCGATCCTCTCATAGCTGGGTTGAATTCCTTCTTGGTTGTCTCTGCATGAGGTTGGTATGGAGGGTTGAGTTCCTCTCCCCGATTTAAGCTTAGTCTCCTCCCAAGTCGAATGATCCGGGGCAGGATCTTTTATGATTATGGTTGAGTTTTAAACTTGCATGAATATTTTAACCATTTGAGAATTTAACGAAAGAATGAGGAAAGAAGAGGATTATATCAGTCAAATACACATATGCATATCTGAAAATAATAATGAACAACAAACCAAACGCCGGAGTTGATGCTTGAGTTAGGCACAATGTTTGCCTACTTCTCTGGGCCTTTGTCTCTGTGTGGGAAGCTTCTTTATTTATGCTCAACGTGCTCAAAATTACATCTCAACAATGCCAAAAGGTTACAAAACTGATATGGTTGTGTTCTAATAGATCTCAAGAACACATCAAAATTGATGACACCCAAATTGGATGATCGAGGCTCCCAGAAATGGCCCGGAAAGTGCGCTTCTCAATAGCTTCTTTGCATGAAAATGGATTTGGCTTGTCTTCCCTTTAGTATAAATCTGCTCTGACTGCTCTCTCATGTTCTCAAACAGGCCTGGTTTATATATAACTAAAGTTGGTTATCACATCTAACTTCCTCCAGAATCTGGCCTCCAAAAAATGCCCAATATCCCCAAAATGGAGAAAATCAGTAATAATGGTATTAATAGCAAACAATTTTGTTATGTAAAACCACTATATAAATGTTTTGGGCTTTAGCCCCCAAATCTTTGGCGGCCCCAAAGCTTCAGTCACATGCTGTTAATACCATATGGCCCGCAGCTATAACCACGGGCCTATTCGTCGACACCGGTCTTATCGGCGTTGGTTAAAGCGTAGTATTCCCGGCCATATGGCCGAACATTGCATGTAACAAGCAGCAGCACCCATTCAACCGGTTATGTGGAATCATTCGTGCTCTGGTTCCATAATGTCAAAACCCGTGTGTTTGGTGAACCGCAGGTGGTTTTGGGATTCGGTTGTATGTGCGAAGTGAGGCGGCAAACCTTTGCATAGCATTACCTTTCACATGATTCAAATACCATATGTGTCGTTTCGTTAACAAGTTCTACCCGCCAGCGGCCCGGCTAGCCCGATTGCGTTAAGTCGTTCTATGGAGGTCGTGGGTTCGACCCCGGCCGAGCCCAAAAATTTTTAAACCATACCAAAACCAATGAGCCAATGATAAATGCGTGGCACCATTGAGTGGAGCCGTGGCGTTTCGCTATCCGGAGGCGATGCCGCGATATTCGACTGTGATTGGCCCGTGTGCATACGTCGGCTTTATACGTCATCGCCGCGTCTTTTCGCCGTCTTGCTTTCGATCATCACCGTATACGCCCGTCAGCATCTTGCGGCGTCATCGCCATGTCTGCGGTGGTGGTGACGTGTCTATTTCTTGGTCCAATCGTGCCACGAAATCGCCAAATCCGTTGATGACGATGGCGTCTGATGACGCCCGATGATAACCTTCATCTGATACGCGCGTGTGCGTTGATACGGTACGCCCGTCACCGATAACGGACGCCTGCCACATCAGCACTGTACGGCCTGACCGTATGCCGTACCGGTTGTGCAGACGATGCGTCGGCATCAAAATTTTGCTGTTTGGCTTTTGGACGGCAGATATCTTCTCCATATGCGGGATGGTGACATAAAGTACCAGGAATCGGGAAGGCCGGTGGACGCAATGGCATGAGTTTAGGTAAGCATTCCAAGCACTTCATTTTGAGCATTTTCCAAGCCTATCGAGATACGGATCGGATTTTAGGATCACGCACCTCCACAACAAGACCTTTTGGTCCCCAAAGGTTCTTGTCCGGGTCAACAAGCTGGGATAGGCCGCCGGCTTGTCCTCGTCTCGAACTACGTCACCATGCACAATCTCCATCAAGTGGTTGTAATAATGATGACCAGCGAAGATACATTGTTAATCATTGAAATCTGTTACATTTCAACGAAACCACTAAATCATGTCTTGAACATTGCTAGCGATAATGTCGAGCTTATTTTGCAAATGGTGATATACTTGGAAGTACTTGCGACATAAGTTTTATCTTGAAGCAATTTATGATTAATTTTCCACTCCATAAATCGTATCTGTTCTTGCTTAAGATCTATATCTTCACTTGAAACAATTAATGGTTTATCGCTAACTTACTGCTTTGCTTAGTTGTTCCATTGTTTGAAGATTTTACTTTCTTTAACATGATGAGCATGCACTATGTAGTCGTGACCTTCTTTAGTAAACTGATAATGATTCTTAGTTCTGTAGAAGATTGCTTTTAGATCATACAAAAGAATGGGACTACTTAAGACGATGCCACATTCTTTTTAACGACACTACATCACAAATGACCTCATCCACATATATGCGAAGTACTGGAATTTGGCCATTTTTGCTTTGTTTGGTTATGTTACGCCGATGACGGTTGTTCATCCATTTAAGTGTGTAAGGTTTGTGATATGGTTATTGTTAATAATCCCAACTTTTAACAACTCTTACGGTGGAATTTGATTGAGATCACTTTGATAGATTAGTGTGCTTATCCTTGGTGTGCGCATTATTATATTATATGGAAACAACTTGTTCTACAATGATCTTTTCACCATTTTTTACTTGTCATACCAACCAAGGTCATCTTAGATTCATCACATGAATCCGATCCCAAGTCAATAGGCTTTGATAACCGTTCATTCTTGTTTTGCGTTGTTTTCTTTGAACCACTTTGGTCTCTTTTAAGGATGCAACGCCAACATTTGTCCTCATCATGTCCTCTTTCTTGCAGTAGCATGAAGGTTTTCTCTTCCTTCTTTGATACGGTGTTGCACTCTTGCCATTACCATATCTTTTACTCTTATCATCTTTCTTTTGAAATAACGATTCTCCTGACATACACTTTCCTGCTTCAATATATATGTAGCTTGAGCAGAAACCTCATCAAGGTTAGTAAGTTCCAAACATGAAAACAGTGTTCTAATATGCACAGGCAAACCACCTATATACTTCATGAGTGTTTCTTGTGTTTGCGAAAGGAATGTCTAACATTAATCTGTTTTCCTAAATCATCGATATACTCTTGCCTGATTGTCCTTTTCTTAGCTTTAAAGATTGCCATTCTATGAGTGCTTTTTCTTATAACCCAAAGGATAGCCCCGTTTCTAAGTCTTGATAAAATTCTTCCATGATGATAGGAAATACTTTACCCACATCTTGTGTTCCTTTGAAGCTTGCTTTGCCACCAAATGAGAGTTGTGCCGCGGTCTCTCAAAGATGTCAACTTGATTTTTGTGGCCTCATCTTTGATTTGTTGAACTCTGGTATACACTCCATCGCACGATCAAGTTATCAAGCTTCTGCATTGACTTCACCATCATATATGGGCAATTCAAACTTTGCATCAAGTTTCAACAATGGCATTTCATGTTTATGTTTATGTACATTTTTCTTCTCATTAGATTTGAACTTGAACTTGAGAAGAAGGAGAAGAAGGAGGTGTTGATGGAAGGGAAGGAGAATAATGAGGATGGTCTCTTCCCTCTTCTTTGCCTTTAAGTATTACCCAAAACGTTAAGTGTGGTTCAAATAATCTTCATACAAAAGCTGTCTCATCTCAGACATAGCATGTCTGGAATGTTTTAGAATCTTTATCTTCTTGAGAGACATCCTTCATCCCGTGCATCTTCTCTTTTGAAAAACTCTCTTTCTCAATCAATTAATGGATTCTACTAACAAGCTACGCCCTTCACCATATTTTACCAACTTTCCACCGAGATTATCATGCAACTCCAAATCCAATCAAACTAACTCACGATACCGAAAATTGATCCGGGGCGGATCTTTTATGATTATGGACGAGTTTAAACTTGCATGAATATTTTAACCATTTGAGAATTTAACGAAAGTATGAGGAAAGAAGTGGATTATATCAGTCAAATACACATATGCAGATCTAAAAATAATAATGAACAACTCGACCATAGAAGCATGAGTTGTTGATAACGGAGTTCGGTACAATGTTTGCCTATGTCTCCGGGCCTTTTCGTGGGGAGGCTAGCACTATTTCTTCTCAAGTGCTCAAATTACATCTCAGCAATGCCCAAAGGCTACAAGACTGATCTGGTCATGATGACTCGAATCTAGAACAGTAAAGCATGCAAAGCGATGCTCAGCTCCCGGCGATCCGACCGGCGTTTCCACCTCGAAGAGAACTACCACAACAAAATGACTTGAAAAGCGGCTTTCCAGCAGCATAACTTTCTGTAAAAAAATGGTGTCCATTGGCCTCAACGGGCACAGTTTATATAGCAAAAGGAGTTGGTTTCCACATCCCCAACTTCCTCCAAGAATCAGCACTCAAAATGCCCAATATCCCCAAAATGGAAAATCATTTAATAATGGTGTGTATTAATAATAAAACCAATTTTGTTATGCTCAAAACCCACTATATAAATGTTTTTGGGCTTTTAGCCCCCAAATACTGGGCGCGACACCCAAAACTTCAGTCCTTTCTTTGTTAGCCATATGGCCCACGGCTATGGCGAGCCTATTCTCGTCCACGACTTTTGGTCTTGTCGGTTTGGTTAAAGCAGGTGGCGGTATTCTGACCATATGGCCACGAACGTGCATGTAACAAGCAGCGTTTTGTTAGCGGTTATGTGGAATGGGTAATGGTGCTCACGGTTCCCATAGTAATAAAACCCCGTGTGTTTGGTGAACCGTGTGTTTGGTAGAACCGCCCGTGGTTTGGGGTTACGGTTGTATGTGCCGAGGGCTGGGGCGAAGCCCCGGCCCTTTTTGCCGCCCAACGTACCTTTCACACGATTCAAATACCATATGTGTCGTTTCGTTAACAAGTTCTACCTGCCGGCGGCCCGGCTAGCCCGATTGCGTTAAGTCGTTCTATCCCGGGAGGTCGCGGGTTCGACCCCGGCCGAGCCCAACAATTTTTAAACCATACCAAAACCAATGAGCCAATGATGCAGCGCCACGTGGCACCCTGTGAGTGGGCCACGTGGCATTTTTAAACCTATCAGAACATGCCACGTGTCGGCTTGTGATTGGCCCACGTGTGCCGCCACATCAGCTGCCCTGTCATCTACCATGTCACCTGCCGTACTGCTCAGTCATCCGCCGCGTGTCTGCCCCGTCAGCATGCTGACGTCATCCTGCCACGTGTCACCCTGTGAGTGGTGACACGTGTCACATTTTTACTGGTCCAATCGTACCCTGAAATCGCCAAATCCGTGTGACACGTGGCGCGTCCTGGTGATGCCACGTGTCCTTCCGTACGGTCTGCCACGTGTCGTATTTTGGTACCACCACATCACCGTACGGACATGCCACATCAGCACTGTACGGCCTGACACGTGTCTGTACGGACTGTACGGACAGGTACAGTCAGCATCCAAAATTTTGCCTGTTTGGCTTTTCGGACAGAACGCGATATCTTCTCCATACGGACTCCGTTTGACATAAAAATTATACCACCGGAATCAGGAAGACGAGGCGAACGCAATGGCATAGGTTTCGTCGCATTCCGAGCACTTTCATTTTTGAGCATTTTTCAAGCCCTATCAGGCTTCTGGATCCGTTTTCGGATCAGAATCCCCTAAACGATTCACGTGATTTGAAGGGGATGGGCGACCTACTGCTCTGTCTCCTCCCCAGAGAAAATCAACGACTGAATGATGCACTGGGCTGTACCTTCTGTCCTGTTGCGCTGTCCTGTAGCGCCTTTGTCCTGTTGCACTTTGGATTTTCTCAAATCCTTCTTTCATATTGCCTTTCCCTTTCTAGCTCATGACTTTACTTTTTTTATGGGATTTCTCCCTAGAGTCATGGCAGATCCACTGTGGACATTGTTCCATTAAGTTTCATGGTTCTAGCAGTTAAGAGGACTCCTTTATTGGCCTTGGCGTTTTCTTGCTTGTTTAGGTTTCGTAAGACATGTTAAATCTTATAAGACCAGAAATTCCCAAGGAGGAGTTGGATTTTCTCCAGGCGGTTATTGAGTTTTCTTTGGTGGATTAAGGCTTTGATTACTATCCGAGAGTCCCCAATTATTACCAGATCTTGAACGCTGTGACTGATTACTTGAATGATCCCTTTCCAGAGGGATAGGGCTTATACTCTGTTGTTAGTTTCAATTCTGAGCCCCCAGGCGAAGCTTAGCTTCATTGATCTGGTGGGGCTTTCTAGAATCCCTCCTCCACCTGCCAAGCCTGGGTTCCGTTTGAAGGCCTTGTCAAAGGACAAAATATGTTTATTTTCCTTTGTCTTCCAGTCTTCAAAATCTTGTTTCTCCTTTCGTATTTCACAGGTGTCTTGGCTAGAGTTATTGTCCTTTTTTTCCCCCTGGTCTTGAATTTTAAACTGTGTCAACCATTGTTCCTCTTCCAACTCTAGCACGCTAGAATTTTTTGTTTGGCAGAAGTAGGGAGCGCTTTCGCCAAAATAGGCCTGTATCTTGGTTGCAACTTGGGCTGGACTTCTTTTGAGTTCCCTGAAAATTCTATTGTTTCGCTCCAGCCATATTTTCCAGAGGATGAATTTGGGGAGGACTCTCCACAGAGTGGATATTTGGCCTTTTTTCTCAGTCTGGAAAGGGTAGAAGGAATCCCAATTTTGGAGAAGGTCGCTCGTATCTAGGGGTGTGATGATGACACTCTGCAGTCCCAGAGCCAACTGCCAGACTTCTTTGGAGTAGGAACAGTTTAGTAGAAGATGGTTTGTGGTTTCTTCTGCTTGAAGACAGAGCAGGCATCTATTGGGGCCTTCCCACCCCCTTCTTCTTAGGTTTTCTCCCGTTAGAATGCTTCTGTGAGACAAAGTCCAAATAAACATGTAAATCTTTAGGATGGACTTGGAGGTCCAAATTGCTTTCCAAATTGCTGGGTTTGGAGGGACATTGGGGTGGGCATTTGTGAGTTGATACCCTGTTGTAGTGGTGTATGTCCCTGAGCTCGTTCCCCAACCTCGTTTGTCTTTTCCCCTTTTTTTGAGTGGGGATTTCCCTTGGAGGCAGAGCTTCAGGGCGTTTCAGTCCTCTTCTAAATCAGGGGGGTTGTTAGCAATTCCCCACCTTAGCCAGATCTTGTCCTCATCATTCCCCCAAATTCAGATGTCCCAAAGAGTGTTTAAATTTTGAGTGACCATCCATTCTTTGAGTCGATCCAGATCCTGTCTCAACCCAATGGGAGGATCTCCCATGATTGAGTCCTGCCAAATATTGATTTTTTTCCCATTGCCTAGCACCCAAGTGAGATGAGGTCTGAAATGGGGCATAGTCTTCTAACAGAGCGAGATGATTAGGGAGCCTCCTCCAGAATTGGGCGCTCTATACATCTTTCCCTTGGACCCCTAAAGTACTTTTTCCATAACACTTTTTTACTCCATGTTGGCTACTCGGTGGCTAGGTTCCAAAGCATCTTTGCCCCTAGCGCCAGATTTTGAACATGTGCATTTTTTAAGTTGAGACCGCCTTCCAGGATTGGTTTAGAGATTTTTTCCCAGCTTATTAGATGTAGATTTCTCCCTGACTGTTTCCCACCTTCCCATAGGAACCTTCTGAACATTGCTTCAATTTTTTGTATTATGGAGGCAGGGGGCAGAAGCAAAGAGCTTTGATAGATTGGAATGATGGCAAGGACAGCCTTGATTAGGACCACTTTACCTGCCAGATTTAACCAGCTCGCTCCCCAGGAAATTATCTTGTTCTTTATCTTGTCAATCATCAAAGTCCAGTGTGAGGTTCTTGGGGTGGAGTTGAAGATTGGGACTCCCAGGTATTTAAAGGCATCCCATTTGGTATAGCCTTCCATTCCAAGTACCCTGGCGATCTCTAGCATTTCATTTGGCATTATATTCCAACCATAGATCTTGCTTTTAGTAGGTCTTATGACACTTCTTGAGATTTCTGTGTAAGCCGCTAATTCATTCTTGAATTTCCTTGTTGTTTGTAAGCTCACACCTCCCATTAGTAGAGTGTCATCCACAAACTGGGCATGATTTATGTCCTTTACCCCTGGCACTATTCTCAAAACATGGAGATTGTTGTGATTCTGGCCGTGCTCTGGTTGGAAGCTCAATACTGAGGCTTGAATTGCATAGATGAGGGGAGAGAAGGGGCAGCCTTGTCGGAGTCCTCTGGAAGCTTGAAAGAACTTAATTACCCTCCCATTCACAAGAGGGGCTATCCAAGGTGACCCAATACATGCTTTGATCCAGTTTACAAAAGTTGGGGTGAACCCAAAATTTTCCATGACTTTAAATAAAAAATTATGTATTAGTCTATCAAAAGCATTGGTGAGATCAAGTTTTATTATCATACCTTTGTCTTTCCTCTAGATGCTTGAGTGCAGGGCCTCTTGCACTAGGATGATGTTATCTACTATGTGTCTGCCTTTGATGAATCCTCCTTGGTTTTCAGGGATGATTATAGGAAGAATTGTTTTGATTCTGTTGGCTATTATTTTTGTGAGGATTTTATAGCTTGTATTGCAGAGGGATATTGGCCGAAATCTATCGAAGTTGATTGCTCCTTTTTCTTTCGGAATTAGCGCTAGGAAGGCCGAATTCATTCCACCTCCTACTTTGCTGCAAGTTTGAGATTTCTGGATCGGCTTCACTAGATCTGATTTTATTATATCCCAGCTTTGCTGGTAGAATCTTGATGTGAAGCCATCTGGGCCTAGGGCTTTGTTAGGATTCATTTGGTCTAGTGCCTCCTTTATTTCTTGTTGAGTAACTTCCTTAGTTAGGCTGTTGTTGATGTCTTCCTTGATGAGTTTTTGGATAAGGGAGAGAGAGTACTCTTTGGGGTCTATATCAGTCCTTTTCGTTTCAGTATAGAGTTATTCGAAGGCTTCAGTTGTCGTTGCTTTAATGCCTTCCGGATCCGTGATTGTTTGATTTTGAACTTGAATTTTTGTTACTGTTTTAAATTGCTTCCTTGCCTCAACTTGCTTGTGGAAGTAGCTCGTGTTTCTATCTCCTACTTTCAGCCAAAGGCTTCTAGATTTATGTCTCCAATAATTTTCTTCCTCACGGCAAGCCTGGTGCCATTGCCTTTGTAGATGGTCTTCTTGTTGCAAGCATTCTTGGGTGATCTCCTGATTTTCCAGTTGGTGGTTCGCTAGCTTATTTTGGGCTTCTTGACGAGTTTTGATTGGATTTGCTTGACCTTTTCCCCAATTTTTTAGCATTTTCTTTAATAATTTGAGTTTTTCTTCTCACACATAGAAGGTCGAGCCTCTTACTGTGCCATTCCAAACTTTGGTCACTAGCTTTAGGAAGTCTTTGTCTTGGGGCCAAGTTGGGCTAAATCTGAAAGGTATGGGCCCATGGTTTATGTCACAGGAAATTTCTAAGAGGATGGGCTTGTGATCTGACACACTGTGAGGAAGGATCGAAGAGGTGGGAGTGAGGCCCAAAAGCAAGAAGGAGATTTGGATGAGGAATCTGTCCAGCCTGGCTGCTATATGCCCTGGTCCTATCCTTTTGTTTGTTCACGTGTATTTGCCTTTTGTAGGCTTGATATCTTTTAGATCCCAATCTGAAATTAGTCTTCCACCCACTCTCTTGCTGGGTCTCGCACAATGGAGCCACCTTTTTTTTCATCTAAAGTTAGGGTCACATTTAGATCCCCCCCAATAATGATATTCTCTAGATCATTTTGCAATAAATAGTCTTTTAGGGTCTCCCAACACTTTCTTTTTTCCGTTAACAGGTGTGGTTCATAGATATTGAAGAGACTTACCAGTCGGCCCGTTGCCTTGTGAAGGAGTTTGGTGTGGATCCAGTGCATGCTCATTTCAGAGTTGATCAGATCGAATGTCATAGTGTTCCACATGGTGCCTAACCCGCCTAAGGCACCTCTTGCGCTTTCTGTTATTCCTTGGCTTATTCTCCATAGAATAGTTGTTTCTTTGAGTAAGTCTTGGTTGTCCATCTTGGTCTCCTGGAGGAGTAGGATATCTAATTTTGAGGCTCTTATGATGTCCTTAAGTGCTTCTTCTTTCCTTTTACTTCTGAATCCCCTGCAATTCCAAGAAGTTAGTTTCATTAATTACCTTGGGGGGATGAATGGCCTCCTTGGGAGGCCTTGGAGTGCTTCCTTGTTTGTCTGACATTGATTAGTTGTCTGATTGTTGGTTGCGATCCCTTTAGGACATCTTTGTAGGTTTCTTTGTCTCTTTCTTCCTTCTTAGATTTCCTACCTCTTCCTGTTTTCTTTGGTGTGGCCAGGGCATCACTTGCACCTTCATACTCGCTATCTAACGAGACCTCACCTTCCTCTATGTCTAGTCTTGCTTCCTTTCTTGGGGGGGATATTTCTCTTCTTCTTCTGCCGGCGAGTGGGTTTCTCTGACTTTGGAAGTTGGATTTTCACGCGTATCTTCGGTTGGGGATTCCTCCTGTGTGTTTTCTTCTACTTTTTTCTCTACAGGTTCCTAAGCCAGTATTTTGAAGGTGTTCTCTGCCCTTGTGTCGGATTTATTTCCTGGGTCCCTGGGTTGTGTGGGGGATGTCTTTTCATTCCTCGGGCCTTTAGTTTTGGAGTTGGATCTTCCTTTTCTTGGTTGTAGCCACCCTTCTCCACTTTCTTTCTCCATGTTTGGGTTTTTAGGGAAGTTCCTGTGGAAATGTCTGTATTCAGGACATCCCCTGCATTTGAATGGGATTTGTTCGTAGTCCAGCTTCTAGTAATGCTGCCAGTCACCGACCTTGAGTTTGATCGCTTGAGAAATTCCCTCCTCCAGATCGATTTCCACGTAGATTTGTGTGCATTTGTCTCTAGGTTTCGCTCTATCGATGTATTGTCCCAACCCATTCTCGATTGCTTGAAGCGAGGAGGGGTTCCAACAGTGGATTGGTAGATTGGGTAGCCTGACCTAGACTAGAACGTCCTTGGGAACTTCTAGAGCTGGATCAAAGCTAGGAGTCCAGCGATTTAGATAAATCCCTTGAGTGCCCATAAAGTATGGCCCATTCCTGAAGATGAGATCCCTATCTTCCTGAGAAATGAATTCAAAGATGAAGAATCCTCTTCCCACCGCATAGAAGGTTACACTATTTTTTATCAGCAGTCTCCAATTCCTTTGGATCCAGTTGTCTATGGTTCAGGCTGACATCCAGAGCCCCATGAATTGTCCAACCAGTCCTCGTTCTGATAGGGAAACTGCTACCCTCATTGGATGGTCCGGGGGCAGATGAATTTTAGGTATTGAATTGAGCTTCTTGACGAAGCTAGGGGGATCCGTAGGGGGGATCTTATTACCTTGGGCGGATAGAAGCTTGCGAAAGGAAGAAGTAGGAGAAGGAGGGGGCAATGACTCCCCTCCTCCTAGAGCAGCCATGGAAGGCAGCTAAGGTGAACAAAGATGAAACCCTAACCAGAGCGTTAAGGCATTACCTTCAAGTTGATGTGGATGACATTGTTGTTGTTGTTGTTTTGGTGCTTTGTAGGGAGTCCTCTGCTAAGGAGTCTGTCGTCACGGTGTCGAGAATACAGGTCCTCTGCGTGTATCATGGTGCCCAGAAGTCTGTCTAACTGGTGTTTGATGTTGCTACGCTCTCGGTGGCACCTATCCAGTTTGTATGGAAGGAGTCCTACCCTAACCCCCACTATTAAGATCTTCCTCAGCAATGAGGGCCTTCTAAACTCCATCGTGCAACATCTGAGGCATCAATATCCTCACTTTTGAACGAATGTTGAAGTTGATGCCGAACACAAACTTGTTAACCTTTAATTTCTCAGTGTTCAGATGTAGAGCATATCTAAGTATCTCCATGTAACTGGCCTCATACTCCGGTACCATACGACTACCCTGTCGTAAGGCTTTGAGCTCATTAAGTTGGAACTCAATGAATTCATCGGACAAGTACCTCTTCTAAAATCGTTCCTCGAACAATTCCCATGACACATCTTCAACGACCATGTTTAGTTGAGGTAAGAGTGTCTTCCACCAAAGAAGAGCACTCCCTTTCAGTTGAAATACCGCCATGTTGACTTTCATGTTGGAGGTGTAATCGCATAGTGAAAATCACATCGCCATGTTCTCCAACCATGCCTCGGTGACTAAGTCGTCTGTGGCACCCCAAAACTCGGGAAATTTGACTTTCTCGAGTTCTCTGTAAATACTACTACTACTTATTGGAGTGTGTTACAAACCCTCATTGAGCACAGACTCTCTGCCCTCATCCTGATCTAGGCAATTGATCAATGCCTCTGACATCCTCTGGAAAGATCTCATCATACCTACCACAACAACCTACTCCTTCTCAGTAGTCTGCTCCTCTCCAAGTGGAGTTGATCCCTCTTGTGTGGATGCTCTCGAAGGAAGCATACCTCTTCCCCCCGCACCACGTCGTCTACTCATCCTACATCCTCTAACCATAATACATATCATGAACAAATCCAAATTTGTATTAGCGATACATCCTTAACTATAAAGCAAAAAAGTGGAAGGCGTAACGGGTCCGTTGTCGCTGAGTTGAACCCGCTCTGATACCATATGTAACATCCCTCCTTTTCACATCACAATTGTAAGCAGAAAAACATAAGGTAAAATATGTATATATATATATATATAACAAATTTGAAACTATCTCGAGACAATTACATAAGTAAGGACAATTAATATACATGAATAACAATAGTCATTGATCTTTTCCTTTTTTTTTTAAACATCGCTAAAATTTGTTCAACAAGATCAAGATACAATGATCAATATTCAATAATTCTATAAAGGAAAAACACCAACGTCAATCGTATAAAGGAAGATTAGGGTAAAAGTAAATTCTATAAAAGAGTACGCTTACATTTAAAATGCTTAAGTTGTACCAATGGAAAAAATATTCGTTTAAGGTATAAATTTTGAAATATCTCCTTTAGTGTAAGATTTTCTTTTATCGCCTAATAGAGGTCTTGACCATTCCTTAATATAATCGGAATAAAATGCTTTTTCATCAATTTAATTTAAACTTCAATCTCACTAGATGATATTCTTAGAAATTATAAAAACATTACGAATTTACAATTTATTCTAAATTGATTCACTATAATTAGATACCAAACCACATAAGGATGTAACCCAAAAATCTAAAAATTTAAAGGCTTCAATAACAAAAATATCATTTGATGAAAGACTCATGGAAGTTTTTCTTTTATTAAACACTACTCAACACAAGAATTATTTATTTAAGGAGAGATTAAGTTCATATCTAAATTACTAAAGGAATCAAGACGACCTTTAAGTTACTCTAAAGGAAACGCCAAAACATCATAAAGGATAATCTCTCCGGAATCTAAGCCTTATTATAACCCAAATGATTTACTTAAGGCACATTGAGGATAAAAATTTGAACCATTGAAGGAGTGCCAAGTGGACTACAAGTTTACAATTGAGTCAGCGTGAACTCCATCTGGTGGTCATCTTCAGTGATCCGTTCGCTCAGATATTAGGGTTACCATCCAAAACGTCGAACAAATGTTTCTAAAGTTGTGTGGGGTAGGTGTAACGATTGAACAATTAATAAATTAAGTCGAGTAAATATGAGTTGGGTTACCCTGTGTATAGACGATTTAGAAAACAATTATCATCTAGAAAAAAAAAAATGAAGTTTCTAATGGTTGTTACCCAAAGGGAAGTTTCTAACAATTGTTACCCATTCCCACTATAAAAACGCCCAGACGTCACTTTGAGGTCTCTACTCGATCAACCCAACGGCTAAATTAAGATCTAATTCTGGCATTACTAAAAGCCGCATTAAGATACCATGTAACTGTTACTTGTATTTATTAAGTAATAATTTGCTCGATGGTGCATGCACGCCATCATCCAAGATTTATCAATCAACTACGTCCTTCACGTATCCTAAACGAAAATATATTATGTGCATAACAAGCTCTGTTGCTTGTGACCGATTATACGATTAAATCCAAGGGAGGAAGGAATAGCTGACTCAAGTGAAAAGATTTTCCAAATAATTTAACTCCATGGGTGAAATGATTAACACACGGGATTAAGGGACTGCTATGACTGCCTCCGAAAGGCTAGGGAGATATATATATGAAAATATATTTTTAAAAAGATTCGACTTGAGGGAAGGATGCATCTGTAAGTTCTAAATCACTTGAGGAAATTAAGAAAGCGACTACCAAGCAACAATCTCAGGCCCAAGGTCAGTCGTGTTAAAATTGTTGTGCGCCGAGGTATTTGCATCATGAATGGAGAGTATTACTGGAAGGTTTTAATAGAATCATGGGTTGGAGTCTGTATCCGTAGCATTAAAAGATTAAAATCTAATCCGAAGTTTTAAGTTAAACTAATAATTTATGTCAAGATTTAATCATAGTTCTGCAAAAGACAATTAGAAATTACTCAAGAAGATTCAACTAAATCTTAACAATAATAATGAAATCGCCAAAGGGATTCTGAAGAAATAACCACTCCAAGTTTAGGAAAGGAAATTGTATCTTACTCGACAAAATCAACGAAATTATTTAATGATTCAAGCCATTTGCCATAAGGGTTCGGACGGTGATGAAGAGAACTACACTAACAATTTGTGTACAACAGAAGTGATAAAATAATAGAGTTATCAATTAAGAAAAATAAAGTTATTGTAAGTAATGGAAAATTTTGTCACACAACGTAAGACCTATGGAAGAGATATTCCAACATTTTCCTGCAACAATTGATAAATAACGATTCACCCATAGTCAAATCTTATGGTTTAAGTTGTGAAGAACCCAGTAAGCATTTATAATTTAATCAAACATCCCTATCATATGTGTATATCTCTATTCTAGTATTGAATCCATTCTCTCATACAAGATTGAAGGATTCAATACGTAATCTAGAAATCAGACGATAAGACATTCAAATACCGTCTTAACCAACACAAACTGTGATAATATATAACTTCAACAAACACGAACCTAAGATAATCAGTGAAATTGACACGAAGGATGGACACTCAGTTCTTAATTCGGGGATTCTACAACCCTATGGTTCAATATCTTCCAATAACTATTTTTAAAAGAAAAACCCAATGGTCCAAAAGAATACATGAACATGAACAACATCGTTGCTATAAACACAACATTTGCATAAAGTATTAATTATGATTGAGTCTTGGACAGTCCAAGAAATACTAAATCTCTGCAATTCTGAAATCATGCAAGTGAATTTTTTTTTTTTTTTAACAATTGATCAAAAATTCATTCGGATCCAGTGATAAAAGAGCACTTGATTCAATTACAAACATATGGAGGACCATGAACTGCAATTGAAACCAGAATAATAATTACATCTTCAATAAGCTTCTATCTATTCATCAGATGAAATGAGATCTCATGTATCAATAACATAATTATACAATAAATTATCGTAAACCAATTGATGATAGATGAGAGTGATCCTTTTCTTTAAGAAGAACTGGAGCAGTGCCCACTCCTGAAAATTTGCGCAATGCCAGTCTAACCTTTCTTGCCAATCCCAATACTTCATCGGTACCTCCCAACCAACGCTATGGGTACTCTTATTTCCCCCTTATCCCCCTGAGTCGTAAAGTGGCCACACACAGTAAACCAGAAACACAATAGCACCAAAACTTGCCTCGCAAGGAAGAACTTCCACTCTTTTCCAAGTTTTGGAACCCAACTCTCAACAAGTAAACTAGTTCAGAAAATTTTTGACAACATAACAATACTTTTCAAAAGTGATCCCTTCTCCCTTCCTCTCTATTTATTTTATAGAAAAATTCCCAATGATACATGTCCCCATGCACAAATAATTAATTTTTAATAATTTAATTAAATGATTATTCACCCACTACATGTGTCACACTCTCCCCAAGTTGCACACGTAATTTCCTTTTTTATTTTAATTAATTAGACAATTTCCTCACATTCCCCAATGTGTTCATATTTTTGCTCTTAGTTGTCCCTTAGTTCCCCAATCCCTCATTTATTTTGTGTCCCCTAACTAGATTTTAGTTTCTGTTGGATTAGGAGTCTTCTTTTAGTTAGGATTAGTGGTAGACTGACTCAAGATGCTACTCTATGTGAACCACCCATTCTCTCATGTTTTAATTTCTTCTTATTTAAAAATCCATTTTATTATTTTCATGCACACATGTGCATATACCCAATTCATTCTTAATTCTTCTTTTACTTACCTCACTAGTCTAAATCCCTTTATTCCCTTTTTATGTTTTAATTTAGTCAAAACTATTATACTTAGACTCTTTGTTTTTGTTTTTTTTTAATTTAATGATCAAATGTAGGTTTTTTTTTTAACATCTAAGTATTTTATTTTAGTTCTCTAGGCCTTCTAGATTTTTATTGACTCTCATTTTGTTTGCACGACGTGCGCTTAAAGACGCACTTTCGTGCTCCAAGTGTGCCACTCGCCTTTGACTAGTTTGGAAGTTTGTCTGACACTTAGAATCAACACTCCACTTGGTCAACCTTATGAGAGGCTAAGCATTATATAAGGAATAAGGATTTTGCCTTATTGCGTGCCCCTTAGCATTCTTTGTGAGCGACTGTCTCAGTCTTCCCTCACAGCATTGTGGAACTCTCGAACTAGGTAATCGTTAACCTACAGTTTGGTTCACGGCAGGAGTACTAGTAGGCTATGGCAGGGACGCTGCCACACCTCTCCCTCAATCATCTGGTTTTTTTGTATGGCCCCTCTACTCCATATGTGAGCCAGATTAGCAAGCGTCACCATGCCTGCATCCACTAACAAGGACAATGTCAATTATTCATATACATAAATCCATATTGGAATCAATCATATAACACATGTGTGTAAACAAATACTCAAATCAAATACAAATCCACTCCTTGACTCAATCCAGAGTCCAAGGAAGTCTGTTGATGCCATCGACATCCTCAACCTGTCATGTATCCTGCACACTCAGGAGAACTCATCAATAATATATGTCAATATATATACATCTAGAAATTAACATACAATCACAATGACATCATAATATAAATCATAATCAACAGAATCATAATGTACCATAACCGGATCACTTGCTCGCAAGTGTCCTCAAAGAAGAAGTCAATGTAAAAGGTACTCAATGAAACTAGATGTTACAGGTGATTTATTGAATTACTTCGTTCTATAGAAACTGCTAAAATTGTTTCTTCAGTTCATTTTCTTCCAGAACAAACTATCTATACAACCCAATATTTGGTAATGGGGAGTCATGAAACAATTGTATCTCGTGCTCCACTTCCCTCTTAGATGGTAACCCTTTAAGCTCCTTCTTTGTACACCTACAACAACTCCTCCAACAATTGTTTCTTCTCTTTAGTACCTCCCTCTAGGAATTCCTTTACGCTTACTGATTCATCACTTGACCAATTCTCTATTTAAAAAAGAAATAGATACATCTTACTAGAACTTATCAACATTTTGGCTTGGTTGGAAATTACAAAAGAGATTTTGGATTTACCTTTGTGTGTGTTGATGATGTAAGACTTCCCATTCTTGATAAAAAAATATTGGTTTTCTCTCCATGTGAATATTGCATCCCTCGTATACATGTAGGGGCTTCCAAACGCTACACCACACACATCAAGGGGTACTACTTCTAATTCCACTTCACCAATAAAATCTACACTTATAGAAAATTTTATATTACACTATTTTGTGACATTGAGATTTGCATCCTTGTTCACCCATCCCAATGGATATAGACTCGGATGATTGTGAACTTCCAACCCAAGCTTGCTAACTAGATCATCTGCTAGGAGGTTGGCCTATGAACTAGAATCGGATAGAAAATTCACCTTGGTCTTCTTGACCCGAATCTTGGTATGAAAGAGTTTTTTCATCTCCTTCTCTTCCTTGCGATGAAGGATACTCAGATTCACCTCATTTTTCATCGAGGTGTAGACAATCTTCTCATCCACATTCAATTTTATCCTACCAGATTGCTTGAATCAGTGGCTAGTAGGTTCTTCATCTTGGAATCCTTCTTACAGTTCTTTGCATTTAACTTTCAATGTAGTTTCCAACACTTATCTTTGGTGTGACCATTGATATTATAATGGTTGTAGTGGTTGTTTGTATCCTTACATTGATGTGTAGTAGCTATCATTTTCATGTATTTCCCTTTCCACTTCTTCTTCCCCTCCTTGGAAATAACTTGGTGGTATTTCAATTTAATACCACTTAGTTGTCATTTCTTATGGCCTATGTTCTCCACATATTGTGCTTGCACATAGGCCTCATCAATGGTCCTTGGTTTGAAGAGCATCGATTTCTTTCAAAAATGACTATGTAGACCCCCCAAATTGATCTGTAATACTATAGATAAAACCAAAACATTCACATAGAAAGACAAAAACAACACAGGATATGAGTAAGCAAAATGAACCATTCATCTTATTTAGTAGAATATGAAGACTTTATATAGGATAGGTTGAACATACAATGGTTCTGATCAAAAGTAGACCAATTCTAACTAACCAACAACTAGAAAAGGTCCCAAACCCTAACAACTATCTTAGTTGACCAGTTCCTGGTCTTTGGAACTTGTGCCCAACCTCCCAGGTAGAGATGCGCTCCATCTGGCCTTTATGGTGAAGTGTGTTGCATCTGGAAGGAGGTTCACCTTTGTAGTAGCGCCACACTGGTCTGCCTCGAGATGTGTGCTCTCCTCCTTGGGGAGTGCGCCTTCCAGCTTGCCCAATTCCTCCATGTTTAAGGCTGTAAGTGTCCCGACTTCCGTGAGAAAATATGGAAACTACTGAGACATGGCAGACTGTAATAGCCATTTAGCTTGGGGGTTGGAAGTTGACCCTTGCGACCCACTAGAAAGGAAGTGTGTTGTTGAGTGCGAGTAGTGGTGGTCCATGTATCCAACACTGTGTCCTGAAGGAGAGGTGGTTGGAAATATGGAACCAACTCATAGGGGTATGAGATTGTGACCTATTCTTCTAGGAGGGGAGGCTCATAGTGTTTGAGATTTTTCACATTTGCCACATCGTGAATACTCAACTATGGTGGAAAGTCGAGGCGATAAGCATTGTCTCCAACTTGTTGCAGAATTGTGTAAGGACCATAATGGAGGGGTTTCAACTTATGATAATGTTGGGACTGAAAGCATTGGCACTCCATGTGAAACCAGACCTTGTCACCGGGGGAAAAAGAGAGTGGTTGCTTGTGCACATCATGATAAGCCTTTTATATTTGTTGGGAAGATTGTAAAGCGTAAGAAAATTGAGCTTGTTTATGAGCCAAGGTTTGAAAAAAGGACGAGGCAAAGGTTTGCTCTTTTTGTGGTCGAGGAGTACCAGAAGGTTGGAGCTGTAAAGGAAAATCATAGAGGAAAGCAGGTTGATACCCAAAACAATATTCAAAAGGGGACAAGCCAGTAGAAACATGAACTTCTCTATTATAAATGTGTTGGACAATGTGGAGGGTGGTATCCCACTGTTTATATTTGGTAAACTCTATACAGAGAGCATGGACCAATCTATGGTTAACAACTTTGGTTTGTCCATCCATCTGAGGATGGAAAGAAGTGGATTATTTGATGTGACATGCCAAGAGAGACCATATAGTTTTCCAAAATGTACTGAGGAAACGAGCATCACAATCAGAGATAAAGTTGGAGAGGAGACCAAAATGAGTCCACACATGAGTGAAAAAAAGATCCGCAGTTTGAGCAGCAACAATGGTCTTAGTACAAGGGACAAAAATGGTCATTTTGGAGAAGTGACACACAACCACCCAAATGGCATCATGATGACGAAAGGTCATGGGAATACCGGTGATGAAGTCCGTAGAGATAGATTCTCGGGGATGGGAGGGAATAGGTAAGGTTTGATATAGGCCATACTTGTGGTTGTTGACTTATATTGATTGCGGAGGGTAAAATCTTGGATAAATTACTCAACTTGACATTGTAAAGCAGGCCAAAAGAAGTGATGTTGAAGATGTTGAGTAGTTTTGAATATGTCTAAGTTCCCAACATAAGAGGAGGTGTGGGCTTCGCGAATGAGAACAAGGTGATCATCAGTAGTAGGCACACATAGCTTGTCAAGCTTATACAACCAACCATCCTGAATGTGGTAGTCGAGGAAAGGGATCTGGTTAAAGATAGTAGGTTGTTGCAAGTTAGTCCAAATCGTACTAGAGAAAAGGTCAAAGGCATACATAGGCTTCCAATCTTCATAAGCAGCACAACGAACATACAAGATTTGAAGTATTTGAGAAGGGGGTGGCTGAGAAGATCAACCATGCAATTGGTGTCTCATTTTTTATACTTGATGACCAAGTGGAACTGTTGTAGATAAGCAACCCACTTCAAGCGATGTTCTTCCTGGAGCTTAGAATGAGAATTAATAAAAATCAAAGGATGATGATCAGTATGAAGAATGGTCTCCTTACCCAAGATATAGTGGCGCCATTATTTTAAGGCCTGGACCAAGATGTATAATTCTTATAGTAGGTATTGTAGTGTTGTTTGGCTTGAGCCAATGTCTCGGAATGATAAGCAATGGGATGTCCTCCTTGTTTAAGAACTGCACCAATCACATGTTGAGAGGCGTCAATCTCAATTTCAAAAGGTTGTTGAATATCGGGAAAATGAAGGATAAGCGCTAAACAAAGGGCCTCTTTAAGGCATTGGAACTTCTCCTGAGCCACCAGAGTCCAAAGAAAAGTGGATTGATTGGCCAAATGATGAAGAGGCTTGGCTAGCTGAGAGAAGTGAGGAATGAATTTCCTGTAAAAATTGATGCCACCAAGAAAAATTTTAAGGGCCAACGCAGACTGAGGATCATCGGAACGAAAACATTCATGATCGATGAAAAACCCCAAATAAGAGACAGAAGTATGGCCAAAGGAAGACTTGCGTTCGTTGACCTCAAGGTGATTGGTATGCAACAATTGGAGTATGTTGTGCACATGTTGTAAGTGTTCCTCCCAAGTCTTATTGAAGACCATAATGTCATCCAAATAGATGACCACAATGTGGCCCAACAGGGGATGGAATATATCATTGATGAGCCGTTGGAATGTGGCATGGGCGTTGGTGGGGCCAAAAGGCATCACCATCCATTCATAGATCCCAAATATGGTTTGAAAAGTTTTTTTCCAAGTGTCGGTAGCAACCATGCACACTTGGTGATAACCCTCCGTCATATCCATCTTTGTAAAATACTTTGCCCCTTTGAGTTGATCAAGTAATTATTCGATATGAGGGAGAGGATAGCAATGTTTTACAGTAATCTTGTTGAGAGCGCAGTAATCGATGACTAAATGTTGCTTGCCACTCTCCTTTTTAGGAATAATGAAGGCGAGGGAGGTGCAAGGAGAGAAACTAGGTTGGATATGGACGACATTGAGAAGTTGTTGGAGTTGGTGTTCAATTTCCTCAGCCTCACATGGAGCCAAATGGTACGAAGGGGCATTAGGAAGAGCAGTACCAGGAATGAGGTCGATAGAATGCTCAATAGAGAGTTGAGGAGGAAGGCCTTCTGGAGGGGAAAACACATCAGAAAATTCAGAGAGAATAACAGATAGATCAGGTGCAATGGACTTGGGTGTATTATATATCTTAACAGGGCGCACAAGGCATAAGGAGAGGGATTTATTGAGGCTTACTTCACAGACGACAACTTAGCCAACAATAAGAGGAGGAGATTTCATGGATGAAGAGGTAAGAACATAAGTTCGACCATCTTGTTTGAGGTGATATTAATGGGTGTGAGCATGATAGATGGCATCACATTGTTCCTAGTATAGGATCCCCAAAAGAAGATCTAGACAATCCAACAGAGACACATCACAAAGGACAGAATCATGGAAAGGTCCAATGGAAAAGGTGATGGCACACTGTTGTGTGACCATGAGACAAGGGTCTTCCTTATGAACCCACCCTAATTGATAAGGAGAGGGATGAGGGGTGGTGGGTAGGTTTAATCGGTTCACCAAATATTGAGCTACTAAATTCTTCTGGCTTCCATTATCAATAATGAGCATAACAAGAGACTGCTTGATTTGGAAATTATGGGTGAAGAGAGGGGAAACCGAGGTAGCATTAGAATTAGTAGCCATCAAAAGCAAAGAGGGGTTTTTATCCATGGGGTTTTCTAAATATATTGGCTTAGAAGGAGGGGGCATTGAAGATGAGGACTCAGGAGTATCGACAAAAAGAGTTTTAGCAGTAGATGAATTATGTAGGACACAACAATTGGAGGTGTTATGGAAAGAACATTTATGGAATGTGCACCATTTAGTAGACTTAGGGGAAGAGGGATATTTTGGATAGGAGGGTGCAGAGAAGAAGTTAGGATGAGACTGAGGGGCTAGCTTACTCTCAACTACTAGAGTGCGGGAGAAAGCCTTATCCAGAGAACTATTGTAAAAAGATCCACCTCCCTACGTAAAAAATTCAATAATTAAACTTTAATATGAGTACCTCTTCGAAGTCCTGAATATGAAGATAGATGTTGAGCCTGATGAAGATTTCAATGTTTGGCTGCATGGACTGACCTGAGAATTGGCAGAGCTACAACCAACGAGCCAAAATATTCTGACGATAGTTAGAAGGATATAATTTGTTACAGAGTGCTTGACATAGAGCTTCCCCAGTGCCAATAAGAGTATAAGATGAGGCAGATGCCTGCAATTCCACAATGATATGGGTCCCAATGGGTAGACTATCCTACTAGGCTTGGGCAATGCCTTCCATTTGTAAGCTATCAATTTGAAGCTTCTCCTCGTCAGAGATGTTGTGACGAGTGTTGAAGTATGTAGAGAGACTTTGAATCCAAGAATCCACAATGTCGTCGTTGATTTTCCCAAAGAACTTAGGAAATTGGAAGCGTGCATCCAGTTGCAAAGGAGTTGGAGTATGGCGTTGCAATCTAATAATCTCATGAAGAGCCAAAGAAAACTCTTGGATAGGGGAAGAGTTGGCAGAAGAGGCATCATCCTATGAAGTGTCCCTTCTTGGAGGCATGATATTCATAAAATAATGCTACTCCTATCCAGATATGAAGGATAGGGCACTGAATTGTAGAGAGGAGGATGGGAAAAACCCTAGCACACCTTTGGACTGCAAAATGAGTGGAGAGGAGGAGGGGGTTTCCCTAGCGCACCTTTGAAAAAATTAACAAAAATGAGAGGAGGAGAGGGTTTCCCTAGCACACCTCTAGAAATCTTCCTGAGCTGAGAGGAGGGGGGGTTTCCCTAGTGCACCTCTTGGGAGAGAGAGAGAGGAGGGTGAAAAGAAACCCTAGCACATCCCTTACCTCTAGAAAAAAATGTCAACCCTAGCGCATCCTAGGAAGGGATATGGATTTTCCTGGATCTACCACTGAAATCTATGACTAGTGGAGTAGAATCACCTTGGACTGGTGCTTTGATACCATTTGATCTGTAATACTGCAGATAAATCCAAAGAACATTCATAAAGAAAGAAAAAAATGACACAAGATATGAATAAGAAAAATGAACCATTCGTCTTATTTAGTAGAATAGGAAGCCTTTATATAGGATAGGTTGAACATACAATGGTTCTGATAAAAGGTGGACCAATTCTAACTAACCAACAGCTAGAAAAGGTCCCAAACCCTAACAACTATCTTATTTGACCAATTCCCAGTCCTTGGAACTTGTGCCCAACCTCCCAAGTAGAGATGCGCTCCATCTGGCCTTTATGGTGAAGTGTGTTGCATCTGGAAGGAGGTGCACCTTTGTGGTAGCACCACGCTAATCTGTCTCGAGATGTGTGCTCTCCTCCTTGGGGAGTGCTCCTTCCAGCTTGCCCAATTCCTCCATGTTTCAGCCTGGAAGTGTCAAAACTTTCATGAGAAACTATGGAAACTACTAATACATGGCAGACTATGATAGCCATTTAGCTTGGGGGCTGTAAGTTGACCCTTGTGACCCACTATAAAGGAAGTGTGTTGTTGAGTGCGAGTAGTGGTGGTGCATATATCCAACATTGTGTCTTGAAGGAGAGGTGGTCTACCTTGAGATTTGTGTTCTTCTCCTCAGGGAGTGCGCCTTCCAGCCTTCCCACAGATACTTGAGGAGTACATGTAGGTTCTTGGGATAGATACCCAACATGATCGCCATCTTCCTAAACTTGGTGGTATATTACTCTTGCACACTTTGCCCTTGCCTCTACCTAAAGTGATGCCAGTGGATCCACTAGTCCTCTACTTACCCAATAGGGTAGAATTAGGAATTTATGAGGGTTTTGAAATCCTCCCACTTAGTTACTGGTGGATCACCCTCTAGCCTAAGTGTTTATATGTGGCTTTCCCACCAAGTTAGTGCATGACCCTCTAGTTTCAGTCGGGCAAATGAAATTTTTTGCTCTTGGTCTATATTATGGACATTGAAATACACTTCTAATTGTTGCAACCAATTATTCAACTTAACAACATCAATATCACCTTGATATGGTTTGATGTCCACTTTTGCTTCCATTTTAAACAAAGGTTGTGAAGGAGAGATAACATTGGAACTTGGTTTTTCTTTCTTAGGCTCTTTTTCGATTCCTTTTCTAGGTATTCATTATCTCATAGTTTCTTATTTGATACAAATTTTGAGTTAGAGCCATCATTATCCCTGAAAGTTTTGAACTTGTTCACTATAGCCACCATGAGGAGGGCCATGTTGTGAGAGATATTGGCGTCTTTCTCTCCCAACCTCACAAATATTTATTTTGCTATATCCTGAGGGTTGTTATGAATGGACTCATCTGCCATGGTTAGGGTTTTGTGACTTCCTTCTTAAGTGAATTCCTAGATCTTGCAACTTTCCACAAATACCCCAAAGAATATTTCTATGACACCAATATGATCTGTAAACGTTCGTGAATATTCCACTAGAACAATTTGTCATAATAGATCTTGTATTATGTTGAAATATTTTATTATGTATGTTTGTTTCCTTAGATATCTGATTTATTATCATTATCTTATTTCTCAAGTTTATGAAAATAATTGAATACGAAAAATGAAAGAACAAGCAAATGAACACACCATCCAAAAAAATGAACACAAGATGTATCCTGGGAAACTTGAAATGGGAGAAAACCCAACCAAAAGGTGAGGCCTATGCTTTGCTCTCTATTCTTCAGTTATGAAAATGAAAATACAAAGAAAGGGGCACTCACTGTGGATTTGCCTTTGACATTGTGGCATGATTGATTGCTATAGAATCTTCTTCCTCCTTTATTATGCTCTCAAATCCCACTCCTATATGCTTTGATCAATTGTGGAACAAGTACAATGCTCAAAAGAATGGAACCCCTCTCCTCCTAGTGGCCTAATATTTAACATAGTCTTATAGACATCTAGGGATAGGGTTTTTGCATGCCTCAACCCTCAATTAGTGTTAGGGTTTTGGACCTTCTAGAATTTTCTCGAAAGTCCACATGTGGTAGCCCCACACGTGAATAATGGGGGCTGATGTGGAATCCACTCGATACCATGGTGTTCAACAAGGTAGGTCAACTTGGAGGAGGCATAACTTTATCATATGAACTCTGATTGAGGTGATTTTCACATAGTTGGAAAGGTCTTGGTGTGTAGAACAACATCAACAAGGTTTGATTCCTCTAAATGGATTTGGAAGATTTTGGACCCCAAAATCTCCAAGATGGGACCTACTACTAAAATGGGCCCTTCAAGCCAATTCCTCTAATTCTTCCACCCATAAAGTACCAAGATGGATGAAAAATTATATAATAATCCATTCTAGATCAAAGAGGTGCATGACGCACCATACGTTATACATCCCAATTACCAGAGGACTATACTAATAATGAAGAAACAATATTATTGGCCAAAAATGAAGCAATATACAACTGAGGACACTACAAAGTGTATTGAATGTCAAAAAGTGAAGCCAAAACATTAATGTGCCCCATTGGGTTATCATAACCATTTCCCATTCCAAAATGGAAATGGGAAGAAATTTCCATGGATTTCATGATAGGTTTTCCCATGATAGTGAAGAAGAATGATTTTGTCATGGTGGTGGTGGATAGACTAAAAAAAGTGGAACATTTTATCCCTATCCAAACCTCACATAAAGTATTGAACCTTGTGAAATTTTTATAATGAAAGAGATTTGCTCATGTGAAATTGCCAAAAAGTTTGTTTCATGAAGATACACAAAATTCATTTTTAATATTTGGAAGACCATGTTTCAAGCAATGAGAATACAACTAAATTGTAGCACATAATACCATCCACAAACTTATGGGAAAATAAAAAGGGTGAACCAAATTCCTGAAGATATGTTACAAATGTATGTTATAGATAAACCATCCAAGTGGGAGAACTAGCTTCACTTGGTAAAGTTTGCAAACAATAACAACCACCATGCATCACTTGGTATGAACCCATTTAGGGTCTTATATGGAAAAAAAAAGTAACACTTCTTGTGTTGACATGATCCAACAAACAAAGTCGTGATAGGGCTAGATATGTTGAGAGAATTGGAAGAACTAGTTTCCAAGATTAGGCAAAAATTGAAGGTATTCCAAGATAGGAAAAATAATTATGCAAGTGCTCATAGAAATCCAAGTGAGCTTTTAGTTGAGGAGCATGCCTTCCTACTTGTGAAGCCAAAATAAATTCCTTAAATCTTGGGAATTGCACTAAGAATTGACTTTGATATTATGGCCCTTTTGAGATATTAGAAATAATTGGGCCAATTGCATACAAGTTTGCATTGCCTCCTAGCATTAAAGGGTATGATGTCTTCCATGTTTCTTT
>SNQJ01S0090680.1:11900-26926 GCA_010110895.2 Picea sitchensis
AAGATAGCAATGGTCTCTTGTAGATCATCCTTTTTGTGGATCAATGGAGAGCTTATTGTGAGAATATCTTTTGGAGTATTGATAGAGAACTTCTTGTGAAAGATTCTTGAGCATTTTTGGTGTGGAACACTTGAGCATATTGAATATCTATAGGTGAATGAGGTAACCAAGGATATCTAAGCCGAATTTTAGAAGGAAGGTGAAGAAAAGAGGACCGGAATTGAAGGGAGGATAAATTCTTTTGATGATGCTTTCTAAGGTATGTTATTTACAGGTCATCTCACCATTTTTTCTATAAATTTGTTTCTATAATGATGCAGACTGTGAAATTGCTATTCCATTTATAAAACACACCCAAGTATCTATGGTAAAAAATTCATCTTGTGGGTCGTTGTATTTTGGGAGTTGCACTCCGTGGAAAATAGGGTTTGTGGCTAGTCCTGAAGCTAGTAAAAAACAAGTGTTTCGAGTAAAAACGTCATAACGTCTTCATAACAGATCCCAATTCAGTGAGACCAAATGTGTTTTTTAGGTTACAGGATGTAGTATGTCGTGTGAGGGAAATAAATAAAAATAGAAGGTGAAGTTTCCTTGTAAACTTTGTAAAGATGATCACCTTACCCACGTATGCCCCAAAATCGAGGAATCCTCAAGGATCTTATCATAGCCTCCCACTATGTTGATAAATACATTTCCACATAATCAACACATGGCCTCAGGGACCTACAAAACTGAAAATTCACTGAGAGGGAGTCCAAAACCCTCGTCTCATGAATGTGGACATCTATGTGTCAATATGGTCAAGTATTAGATTGATGTAGCCACTTGATCTCATGATTGTTTTTCTTCATAGACCGTTATAGGTTTAGAGTCTCCCCCTCCCCTGGAAATAACCTTGCAAATTAGAAAGTCAGAACCGTTTCCTCATATTATGCAAGGAGTACTAAATATCTCTGCCCACAATCCTAATTCTAGAGCCTCCAAGAACTATTCGATTGTTGAAAATCTAGGCCACACCCCTTGCACGATGTCGGATTTGGAGGTGCTCCAGACATTTCCTTCACAAAGGAATTCCTTATTATTTATGTTAGGAGATCTAGACTCGTGTGGCTCAAACTTTATCAAGTTTTATGTCATAGATGTTAAGCCTCGCTTGCCTTACCACGTGTCATTTAAAATCAATGTGGAGTACATGAAAATTACCATCAAACATATTGTAATTGATGAAGGTGTTGCAACATGCGTGATGTCCCTAACCTATTGGAAATCCATTGGCTCTTCAACCCCGTCTCAATCTATGACTATGTTGACCACATTTGATGGGCGTTTGTTTTGAACTCACAGATTCCTCCCTACTTTTTTGGTCCAGTTGGGTGGGAAGACTATGGAAGTTGATGTCAAGTTGGTTGATGCACCTCTCAACTACAATTTACTACTAGGGAATAATTGAAATTATGCCATGAAAATCATTGTGTTGTCTATTTTTCGTACTTTATGTTTTCCTCACGAAGGGAATATAGTGATGATTGATCAATTGTCCTTTATGCACACTAGTTCTAGTGCATCGATTGGACCTTCGGTCCTTGTGTTTGATAATTATTAGAAGGAAACTTAGGATGTTGGTGTCAAAATGTATTCCTCTTTTATGGGTAGCTTTGATTTCATGGCACCTATTCACCATATTCATGCCATTTCCATTCCTTTATGTACATTGTATTTCAATGACCCTTGGAACCTACCTTCCCCAACTATGTCCTATGAACATCAATCGGAAATTGGGATGGAAATGCCACTGTCAACAAAAGAAGTTGTGTATCAAGATATTCTTGATGCTACTGCTAAACTTGATCCTTCCTCCTCACACATAGACGAGCTAGATCATGTTTTAGAGCCCGTATGGGCCACTCAATCATCCTTTTCCCATGATTTACTCGATGATAATTTACCTTAGGATGAAGAAATATTAGAGGCCATGTCTGGTTCTGATAGGCCTTGGGACGATATGTATCATTGATCCTATTTTCTCCCAGAACGTTTTAAGATTGAACAAGATGACTTGAGATCTACCTTAAGTGAGATGTTCGGTCACGTCGTGGTTCAGTTAGATATGAATGGTATTTATGTTGAAGGAAACATGGAGAATATTTCTTCTATTGCCACGCTTGACATCTCTCATATCCTTGGTATAATTGAAAATGTATATATTGTTGTGGATTGTTCACCTGAAGAAATTCATATGTACACCAATCTGTTCAAATAATTCTGACATGTTTTCTCTTGGTCATATGAAGAGATGTCAAGGATCAACCCTAGCATTATTGGGCATGAGATTAAAACCTATTCAGATGATAAACTTGTTTGACAACATCTTAGATATGTTAATCCTAGGAAGGCCCCTGCTATTAAGGCAGAAGTGGAGAAGATACTTAATTTTGGTTTTGTCTACCTGATTCCATTGACTGAATGGGTGTCCAATCCCATTCCCGTAAATAAAAAACAAGGAACCATCTACGTGTGTATGGATTTTAGAGACCTGAATAAGGCATGTCCTAAAGAAAATTTCCTGACTCCTTTCATTGACCATATTCTTGACAAGTGTGTGGGAAGAAAAGTATTTTCTTTTATGGATGACTTTTCAAGGTATAATCAAATTCAAATCAAACTCGAGGATCAACATAAGATGGATTTTATTTTTCCATTGGTTACTTTTACATACCAAAAAATGCCTTTCGGTATTAAAAACGCCGGAGCAACATTCCAACATGTCATGACATTTTAATTTCATGATATTAAGCATATCGTCGAAGCTTACTTAGATGTTCTCGCTACTCACTCTCACAAGAGAGTAGATCACTCCACTCACCTTTTATTAGTATTTGAGAAATGTTGTTATTATCACATTCGGTTAAACCCTCACAAGTGCATCTTTTTCATTAGTTCAGGTCTCCTTTTAGGATTCATAGTGTATGAGAATGGGATCATGGTAGATCCTATGAAGATTGAGGCAATACTTTGATTTCCTCCCCTGCGCAACATTAGACAACTTCAAGGTTTACAGGGGAAGGCTAACTTCCTGCGTCGGTTCATAGTGAACTATGCCAATCTAACTAAAGGTTTCATGCATATTTTGAAGGACACTCTGTTTATATGGGATGAGTGAGACCAAGAATCCTTCGATTCTCTTAAGAAATATTTGGTATTGGCACCTATACTGAATCCTATAGACTATATAGAGACTATTTTGTTTTTATCACCACGTCCGAAGGGACGATTGGTATGGCTCTAGTTCAAGAGGATAATGAGATCCATGAGCACATTTTCTACTATGTTAGTCGAAACCTAGTTGGTCCTAAACTTAATTACTCTCACGTACAGGAGTTGGCCTTGGCCACCATACATGTGGTTAAGATATTATGACATTATATCTTAATTTGAAAAACTACCGTGTTTGCGGATATCAATCCATTTCAATATGTCCTCACTAGGCATATCATAGGAGGGAAATATAATAATTGGATTGTTATTTTGCAAGAATTTGATCTTTATTTCGCTTCGGTGAAGTCTACGAAATTGCTATCTTTTTCCGATTTGATATCGGACTTCCCTTGATTAAATGAAATTTTTCATGACGATTCATTCACGGATGAACATATTTTCCTTATCTCATCTTCATACCCTTGGTACAGAGACATTTTGATATATCTTCAAACCTTGAATCTACCCTAGCATCTGTCGAGAGACGATCGATGAGGTATACGTCATCAATATAAAAACTACCTTATTATCATCGACACTCGGTATCGTCGAGGGGTGGATAATATTTTACTTCATTGCTTAACTCACGAGGAGGTTGATGTTTTTCTCAATGAATTTCACAGTGGGTCATGTGGTGTTCATTTATCTGGTCATTATCAGACACCAAGCTCACCAAATCCACTTCCCTCCACCCTCAATCTGATGGGAAAACATAGTTCATCAATAGGATGATCCTGCACCTCCTGCACATGTACAACTCCAAGAATACACGCATTCCATAGATCAATCAACCAAAACCCTTTTCAAGTGGGCCTAGGTTTTTAACCATTAGGCCCCATTGATGTAGCACTACCCCTTGCATCCACATAGGAAGGATATTTTCATACTCAATATGAGGTCGAAAAAGCCACCAAATTCATTGAACGGATCTAGCACATCCACCAATAGGTCCATGGTATTTTGTAGAAATCCAATGCTAAGTAGAATCAATACCATGACCAACACCAGGTTTCCTACAAGTTTGATGTGGGAGAAAAGGTTTGGCTACATTTGTATAAAGAGCACCTAAAAGGACCCCATCAGAAGCTAAGACCACTTTTCTATGGACCTTAACCCATCACCAAGGTTATGAGCGACAATTATTTTGAGCTAAGTATTCCCCCCTTTGTTGGAATACAACCAGTATTCAATTTGCGCCTCCTTCGGCCATATTTTCCACCACTACTAGACACGTCAGAGGTAGAAGAGAAACTGACACCTACAGAGCTCAACCCTAACTACATGGAATGGGAAAAAAATGATCATATCATGGACACATAGGTTAAGGGAACCCGCCTTGGGTTCTCTAAAGATCAGTCTGATTGGGTACCAGATCCCCAACAATGAGCAGTCAGTCATGAGGACACAGTTAAATCACCCAAGGCAGAGCCAACATAGGAATGGACTTAGATTGTGGAGAAAGCTCAGTTCAAAGAATGGAGGGAAATATTAGAAAGGTAGCGCAAGATCCTCCTAAGTTTGACACTGCACAATAGAAACAGTTTTTATGGGATGCATGGAAATCTATAGAAGAATAAAGAGCACAAGAAAATTTCCAGCGTGTGATACAAAGGTCACTGGAAAAATATTGCATACATGAGGATACCTAACGTGGCACATAGAGATAAATTTTAGAGGAATATCATATTTCGAGGAAGATCATATTACAAGGAAATATAGTGCACAAAGAATAGGTCATTGTAGTAATCCCACAGGCAGGAAGACCTATGACAGGGTGAAAAAATGGAAATAGAGGAGCACATGTGCGAAGAGATGAATTGCATGATGTGAGAAGAAACATTGTATGACATGGGTCACGAAGAGAAATTTGAAGATCAAGTAACTAACTTATTTCCCTGTTGTTTGAAGTTGTTAAGTGATCCTAATGTTGCAAGAAATTTGACGCACATGTTAAAAAAATGTATGGGGGAAGAAGGGATAGTTGTAGCTATATCAACCCCTCTACTATAAAGGGAGGTGTGCTAGGTCAGTAAGAAAAAGTGCATAGGAAGATATTTCAATATGACAACTAAATTGAGAAGCTATGAGATGGATGGAGTTATGTTGGATCTCGGATCCGATGTGAACATATTACCAAATAAATCCTTGGATTTAATGGGTAGACCTAAATTGATATGGTCCCCCATTCAACTTAGGCTAGCTAACCAGTATATAATATATCCTATAAGCTAGCTGGAACAGGTTGAAGTGAACATTGAAGGGGTGAAGACTAAGGAAGATTTTAAGGTGATTGAGATCATGGATAACTCTGATCCCTACCCTACACTACTTGGTATTTATTTGGAATTTGATAATAATGTCATGTTTAATTTTAAAAGTTGACATATTTCATTTGAGACAGACACTTCATGTGTGATTTCACCATTAGATCTAAATGAAGGTGACAAATACAATGAGCCTGTGAATGGGGATGCACATATCCCTATTATTGAAAACATCTATCAAATCACATGGCATAGAGAAGATTATATCAATCCCACAATGGATGGGGAAAGAAGGTGGATAAGTGTGAATTCATATGATATTTATTTGGGGGATTCCATGGAGAGGTGGGAAAATAATTTGTATAAACTCTCTACTAGGAGATGTGCACGAACACCAAAAACAATACATTGGATTGGCTCTGAATTATATGATGAACCAAGTTTTGATGGGATAGGGACAATGGATACCTTTTTATCACAAATGGAGAGAATTTTACCAGAGGATTGAAGGGTTCATTCCATGGATTTAGTATTAAGAGGGACTCTTGTGCATTGGTGGGAAGCACATCGTACAAGTATACGAGACTCAATACAGGTGGTTGAGTTCATAAAGGTTATATTCCAACCCATTTCTAACATTGAACTGGAAAATATGTATAAGGGTATTGAAGATCCTCAATATCATATTTTCTACTACAAATGGAATTGGAAAACCAAGAATATCCCTTGCACACAATATGTCCTTCGGTTTGTCCACACGAGGGACATGGTCCCTACGAGTCGGTACATTAAGGAAGAACTCAAGAGGAAAACAATATACTGGGTCAGTGTATGCACCCAATTATGTACAATGTTTAACTTCATGGTTGAAGCCCTTGCATAGTTAGAGTCCCTCCTCTGAATAAAGGACTTCATCTTCCACCATCAACCGAAGGATTTCACACCCAAGGTTGTCTACAAATATCACTAGACGATGGAAAAACTAAAAGACGTGGTACATTGTTGGAAAATTGAAAGTGACGATATTGATGAAGATGACCTAAGAGGCATACATATTAAAGAAATTGAGGGTGAGCATGTGGTGGTATGGAAGGTGACAAATATGGTTGCATCAGACTATAACTAGTCGATTAAGACAAAGAAGCATAATATTGTCATCATGGAAGCACTGAAAATTGCTATCATTAGATATTATTGGGATAAGGAGACTATAACCCAGGTGGTAGATATTCTAAAGGAATATGAGGATTTGTTTCCTCGAAAATTCTCTAAAATGAAGGTAATTTTTGTCTCCCTTGGGGCTAAGAAAATTTAGCTAAAGTTGAATGCTAAACCAATGAAAATAAATCCCTATCACTTAAACCCCAAGTATAAGGAAATAGTGCACAAGGAGTTGGATTGGATGCTAGATGTTGGAATCATTGTTCTCGTGGAGTCAAATTGAATTTGTCCAATGGTGGTGTAACCAAAGAAAATGGGTGACATATAAATTTTCATTGACTTGTGGAGTCGTAATGCCACCTATGTTCATGATTTGTTCCCTACTCCTTTTATCAATGAGGCCCTGGAAAATGTAGGTGGAAGGGAGGCATATTATTCACAGACAGATTTCCATGATATCATCAAGTTTGGATCGTTGAGGAAGATAAATCAAAGGCCACGTTTGCAATGAAATGGGGCTCCTTTTCTTATATGATGATTCCCTATGGGCTGAAGATTTCACCTGCGGTATTTTCTAGGATAATTTTCATAGCTTTCAAATATTTTATTCACAAGTTCTTAGAGGTATACCAATATGAATGGATGGTATCCATCTTGTTAAAAGAGAATATGAAATCCCTCTAATTTATGTTGGATAGATGTCTCCAGCTCCAAATTTCCTTAAATTTCAAAAACTGCATCTTTTGTACATCATTTGGAATGCTATTGGGGCATGTCATCTACAAGGATGGACTATTGGTGGGCTGAGCCAAAACAAGTTCCATACTAGATATGGTGGCGCCCACTTATGGCAGGGAGTTGTGCACCACCTTGGGTCACACAGTATATTACAGGTGCTTCATTTTGAGTTATGCAAATATTGTTGCACCATTAGAGAAACTATTACGCAAAGACACAAAGTACACCTAGACACAGGAATTCCATGAAGCATTAGATACCCTGAAGGAGAATTTGATCACTGTGTCAATCCTTCTCTTTCTTGATTGGTCCAAGATTTGTCATGTTCATGTGGATGCCTCCTCCATTGTCTTGGGAGTAGTCCTTATGCATCCTAGCGAGGGGAATATTGATCATCCCATTTACATTGCTAGTTGAAAGATTTTTTATTCTAAGAAGAACTATACAATGTTTGGGCACGGGGGCTTGGTCATGGTGTATGCCTTGCATAAATTTTGGTATTTTTTTTCTGACACTCCCTTAAAATTATTTACTAACCATTCTGAAAGTAAATATTTTTTCAACATGCCATTGTTTGTGGATGCCAAGGAATATTGTAAATGATGTGACGTCTTCCGGAGCATCATAAAACCCTGCCAAAAAGATGAATTTCCTTTGTTTCTCATTACAGAATTGGAGTCGTTTGACAAGTGTGCCATCGAATTCATGGGACCCACCAACCCCCCGCAGACTAAATGGGTGTGTGTTGCATCATAACAACCAAATATTATTTGAATAGATGGTATGAAGTAGCACTTTTCAAGGATTTTACTGCAAGAACAACTGTGTGATTCATCTTTGAAAATGTGATTGCCAGGTTTGGGTGTTCAAAAGTGTTGATGAGAAATCAAGGCACAAAATTTATGAATGACATTATCTATGAGCTCACCTAGGAGTTGATGATCCATCACCAGAATAGCATCCCCTGTCATCCAAAAGATAATGGTATGTTTGAAACATTTAATAATATTTTAGAAAATGTCTTAACTAAAGTTTGTAATGTGTAGCATGATGATTGGGATCACCGTATTACAACATTACTATGGGAATATATAACAAAATATAAGAAAATAATGTAGCATAGCCATTTTAATTTGGTTTATGGAAAGGAGGTATCCATGCCACTAAAGTCTATTCTTCCTAGCTGACACATTTCCATAGCCACCTAGATGTCAGATGAGAAGTCACTTTAGCAGAGATTAAATGAACTCATGGAGTTGGAAGAATACCATCTTATGGTGGGATTCAACCAAGTGATAGAGAAGCAGGGATAGAAAGCATGGAATGACTACAACATCCATCAAAAAAATTTGCATCCCGGTGCTCTAGTGAATTATACGATAGAAAATTTTTGCAACGCCCCAGTAAGATACACATGCATTGGTTGGGCACCATTCACCTAGTCGACATCAAATCAACACAACCAAGTTAGCCACATTGAAAGGATAGCCTCTCAAGGAACTTGTCAATGATAGAAGGTTGAAGGTTTATTATGTCCCACAAGGGTCAAATAACTTAACAACATGAATCAAGAAAGTCGTTGGCATAGCTTAGGCATAGGGTAGTGTACAAAGTAGATATGTAGGTATATAGTCAGTATAATTAACCTTTTCAACAACACAAGACTCGTTCTAGTCACACAAGTGGATAGGAAAGGTTGACAGGTTTTCATATTTCCAAGATTTTCATTCATGAATGAAGTTATTAGCAGTGTACAAAGTATTGTATCTGACAGGGGACTCACACAGGAATGGCCCTAACTACATGGTGCTAGATGACACTAAAAGGTCAAGATACTAGAATTGGCCAGATCACACAAGGCCCATGCATGTAATTGGTTATGATGAAACATTACAAAAGGAACATCACCAGTACAACAGATCAGAACCATTATCAACCACCTTGTGGGAATCAATCATGGATCCATATTGCTTCTCCAACCTTCAACATCGGCCTTCCATTTGCACATTCAAAAAATATTTTTTTAACCGTCACCTGAACTATTTATAGACACTCCCACCTTTAGTTTCGTCGAAGGGATCCTTCATGCCTCAACAATTAGTGTCCCCATCAGTTAGCCAGTGAGCAATTCCAATCATGATTTCACCATCAATTCTAGTTTCATCCTGAATTCTAGTTCACTAGCAAAGTTTCTGACTCATGGCCATTTCCAGTGAATGCTCAATTGCTTACAGTTCTCCATCCATGTAGGTAGCCTAGTATCCAATGGTTTAGTTCTCTCAATAGTTGAGGATTTGAATACAACTTCTAGGAAAGGGCCCTAGCCTCTTTTTCACCAGCAATACCCAATTGATCGCCATACATTTCCTTGAATTGTCCTTCAAAGTCGTGACAGTATACCAGTTCTTTGAGCCAGGATTTGGTGACCCTGTTGCCATGGATGATCATCTTTGTTGAATTTAGAAACCCAATTCTAATGGTTTCCCCCTCCACCAGATAAAGCAATATATATCTTCCATCATATACATCTAGCTCAACGAGACAGGAGGATGACAGTGGTATCGATCGATGGAGTCTTCACTTGGGGCCCACTTCTCGTAGGTCACTGAGTAATCAGACCATGTTCTAGCTTTATATCTTGGCCTAGTTCAAGATTATATTTATGGATGGTATGATTCAAAATATATCTCTCACCACTGCAGAAATCCTTCAGAAACAAAGAGTTCAAGAGCCTAGTTGAATGAAGACCAAATCCCTCTCTTACCTTGAGGATTGTTCAACTCATTCCAAGACATGTGCCAGGATGCAACTACAGCCTCTGTTGGGTTCAAGTTTTGACTATTTTGTTTTGATGTCCAAATCCTTTTTGCATGCGATATTACATATACTATGCTCTCATTTAGCCATTTTAAAGGTATTATCAAGCTTTATACATCAATTTTCCATGGAATCGCACATGGTATGTGTAATCATCATTTTGCACTGGTATTATGATTAATTCATGTTCATTTGAATGATTACATTGATCTAACGTTCCTTGTTTTCTTGCAACAGGTTAAAAATGTGATCCGGCCTTCCATCTAGACCTTCATCCGGAATTGTTCCAGGAAGCTAACTTATATCTTAATTTATGGGAAGAGGAAGTTGAATCAAAATCATATGACACATGGGTTTTGTGCTCAACATTCCCAATTAGGTCCCACGAGAGCCATTTCCTAAAATTGTAAATAGATTGAGAGCAGTTTGTGGTCCTCGATCCAACTCTCCAATACTCCAATACTCCATCTGACACTCCATCCAACACTCCATCCGACACTCCATTCGACACTCTGATATCTCGGGGCACCGTTATGAAATTTGAGCACATGGGTTTTTCTCCCTTGGGATCTCTCTAGCTCGGTGTCTTACCAAAATTTTCTTCTAGCCATTAAAGATGCCCGAGATCCATGTCCTATTTACTCACTATGTTTCAATCATTTAATGAAGATTCCTCAACCGAATTAGATATTTAATGATGGAACTGATTTTGTTATGAATATAATATTCTGAGAGGATTAGAGGTCGACCTCTCAGCCCTGTAAAAACTCTATAAATACCTATTGTCTATGCTAGGAAGGAAAAATGGATTTGTATACATACACACAGACATTATTTTGATTTCATTGTAAAACTATGTTTTGGTGATTAATATTAATGTTGTGGGTGCGTTTTTACCTTGAAGAAGTGTCACGACCTTCTGGGGGGGCCACCACTGGTCTGGGTAGTTGTTTATATCAGTTTATAGTTGCATCTGTATATTTTCCTTTCACATCTCTTTAATTTTGAAGTTGCTTATTTAATTTCATTTGTTGTGTATATCTCTTTAATTTCATATTGTTTTTTTAATTTATATCACTGTACATCTTCTCTAATTTGTAGCTCATTTTATGAATTATGTGTATATCACAGAGCATGGGTGGACGTCTATGGTCACTTGTTGCTATTTAGAATTTTAACACTTTTCTCTTTATTTTTTAAATCTATAAATTACTCTGTAGATTAGCTATTTAGATAGAACTCATTTATTAAATTTAATTTTAAATGTTGTTTGTGCATAACTTGTTAACCCTGTTTTTAGCATCAACATGATAATATAGAAGTGAATTTTGAATTATGATTTTCAATAACATCCTATTTATAATCTTGAGTTATGATTTTCCATGATACCTTAGCTATAATTTCAAGTTTTAGATTTTCAATGTTATATTAGTTATTCATTTCAATTATGATTTCTAATTAGCATTAATTATGAGTTTGTAGGTTTGCAGGAATTATTGATTCTATATAGAGCATTTCAATGTTGTTTTTTTTTAAGTAAAAAAGGAGGATCCTGTTATATTAGAGTTGCATGCTTACAGAGTCTTGTTGAAATGCCAACTGTCCTGCCTACAAAAAGGAAACCGAGATAGATGGTCGTACCATGTCACTTGTTTTCAAAAAAACAAAAGATTACCAGGCTGTCGTCCTACCCAGAGGAAACCATGACGCATGGCCACATTAGGTTCAGTCCATTCTTTAACTTCCTACAGATAGCATTGCTATAGTCTAACTGAACTAAAGATCTGGTTTGAAACAAAAGAAAATTTCTATATATGAACATTCACAAGACCTTTTAACTAGTAGTCTCATCAGCTTCACCCTTCTTTTCCATCCAGCTGGAATCGCATAGGCTTGCACGCACGTAGGGCACAGTCGGCCTGGGGATGTACTAGAATGAGCTACGTACATCATGTCAAGGTGATGGCTAATTTGAATGGCCCTAAAGATTTGGTCGTCCACCATGCTTCTCATTTCAAAGAGTAGTTCTAGGTAGCCCGGGATGATGAGTGGAGGTTGGTCCTGCCATTCCTTCTGAGCAGAGGAGAGGAGAGTTGGCCTCTATGCATAAGTTTCCTCCATGCCTTCATTTGCTCTGCTAACTTGGCATACTGGCTGCCTATCCTACTGTGTTGCTTCCTCTAGAGGTACTCCACTTGTTGGGTTAGCCTTCTCATCTACACTGTCCCGAAACTCTTCCTTAACGTAGAAAATTGTGAAACCTCTGTCGAGTCATCTTCCTTGCGACTGTGTGAGATTCCTAGGGCAGGAAGCTTGGCATAGTTCCTGAAATCAGTGTGGGGATTCCAATTGTCTGGGACAATGAAAAGGCGATGTTCTAGATAGTCTTGTATGGGTTTATCTGGAACAATCTCCTCCACGTATGCCATGGGAGGTGTTCTAGGTCTCCTACGCTTCCTGGTTCTCCAAACGTATGCTAGAGCCAACGCTTTTTTGAAATTATTATGTTTCTTCCTGCGGGAGTCGGAAGCATACCATGTCGCACCTCTGCAAGACCGTCCTCATGCTCTTGGCATGTGGAGAAGCCGATCTATGGCCGAAATGTCAACTGGAAGGTTATCCCTGCTCCAACACTATGAAGGTTTAGCTTTTGGCCATTCAATTTTCAAATGCGTCGCATATCCATCCAGGAAACTGATAAGGGTGAGGGTGACTATGACAGCTCTGGCCATTAAGGCTAAGTTCTTAGTGTGTTGGTGTGTCGTCCTATTCTCTCGCTTGAGAGGCCTCGTCCACTGGTTATGGTTGCGCAGGCTCCCTCCCATCTTTAATGGTGAGGAGATGGGAGCTAGTGGCCATTATTTATGGCGCTGCCCGGCTTGTTTCCATGTGTCCTACCTTCTCAACGTGGCACCCCATCCGAGGGTTGGAGATCCCTGTTGGCTAAATATTGGCATCGATTTGAGATATCTGAGTCATTAGAGGTGTGGGCTTCCCAGTAGAAGTGTTTTGTCTCCTTTTCTACTCCTTTGTTTGCCAGGCATTCCGCTACCTTGTTTGTGTCTCTTTTCACGTGGGAGGGTATGATGCTAAGGTTGGTTCTAAGGAGGCTTCCAAAATCCTCTAGCAGCCCTGAGAGTCACCAGTTGCGTGAGATTTTCAACGGATTTTCACCATGGATGATCTTGGTGATTAGTTGAATGACAATTTGTGAGTCCCCCTCGAGGATGAGCTTGTGACAATATCTATCAATTGTTGCTTGAAGACCTCACAATAGGCATGTTAGCTCTGCCACATTATTTGTTGTTTCCCCCAAGTAACCTACTACTAGACAGAGGATCTCTCCATTGGAGTTTCTGAGTGTGGCTCCATATCCCGCTGGTCCTGGGTTCCCTTTGGATGCCCCATCAAAGTTGATATTAATGAAATATCTTGGAGGATGGGTCCAGATGGTTGGGCTGTTGTGCTGACGTTTGGGTGTCTTCATCGTCATTTGATTGATCAGGTTAGGCTGCCATCTTTGGAGTATGCATTGCTCTTTTGGATTGCAGTTTAAGTCCTCTAGTTTCCAGGATTTGCTTCTAATTGTTTCCTTGTCCAGTGAAACTATTTTTTCCCAAGTTGTGTCTGGTGTGGAGGATTTGGAGTGAAATATTATTTTGTTTCATTCTTTCCATATTTGCCAAAGAATGAATCCTGGGAGAAGTTGCCAGATGTGAATCAACAGGGGATTATTGTAGGTGATTGAGTCCCAGTTTTCAATCGTATCACTGATGTTGCTCCTGATTTGATTGGAACGACGCATTATTTGAGCTCCTTGGTCCCAAATCCTCTGACTGAAGGGACATCTTTTGAATAGATGTTCTTTGGTTTCCTATTGCTGGTGGCATAAGATGCATATTGAGGGACCAATGAAGCCTATTTTCCTGAGGTTGTCCTAGGTTAGGACTTTGTTGTGTGCAATGAGCCAGAGGAAGGTGGACACCTTGGGCCAGAGTTTAGGGTTCCAAACCTTGTTCAATATGTTTTCCTTATTCTGGTTCTAGTAGCTACCTTGTAGATAGTAGGCTTCCTTGACTGAGAAATTTTCCAGTTGTGGAGTGCCCCCATCTAAGGATATCCGAGCCTTCTCTATTGGGGATTTTCCGGTGACTAGCATAGTGTTGCCAGGCTTGTAGGTTTAAGTTCTCTGGGACCCCTAGATCCTGATTGGAGGTTTTCCAATGACGCCATCGCATTCCCTATTCCTCGGGTTTCCAAAAGTCTTTCACCCTCAGAAAATTGTCCTGGTTTAGAGCTTGTCTAAGGAGGTTTAGCTCTTCCAGGTCGCTTAGGGGTTTGAGTTGCTGCCATGAGTCCTGCCAGAACATAGTGCTTTCTCCATTTTGGACTTCCCAAAAAGCATGATTTTGTACCAGATCTCTATTTTGCCAAGCTATGTTCCAAATATTATAACCTTGTATTCATGCGTTGTGTCTAATGAGTAGGTTTTCTAGTGTGAGGGGGGCGTACTTTTCCTTCCAGATTTGTGCCCATAAAGCTGTTGGCATTTTCAACCATCTTCACCAAATTTTGTCTCCCATTACTTGGTTGAGTTTCCCTGGATCTCGGAGTCCCAACCCTCCTATGCCTTTTGGTGTGAAGATCTTGTCACAACCTACTAGCGCCCATTTATTGTTAGGTTGATGCTCGTGCCAGAGGAAGTTTTGCTGGAGATTCCTTATGGATTTGATGACCTGCTTGGGGGATGCTAGTGCAGTAAAAAGGTAGGTAGGTAGGGTTTGAAGGACC
>SNQJ01S0090680.1:40334-52918 GCA_010110895.2 Picea sitchensis
TTAATTTTTTAGCCATTTTTGTATAGTTTTGGCCCTTTTGCTGTGCTGTGGAATTAATCCTTGTGCCATGAATGCCTGTTTTTCTGTGCTGATGATGCGGAGTTCTTGTCGCCCTGTGCGGACGAAATTTCAGTGATAACAACGGGTATGGTGTGAGATATGAAAAACTATGGGTCATCACCCAACTGCTTGTACTTTGATGTAGAAGTATCAGAGAACTGCCAAAAATTTATTTTGTAATTTTTGTAAGTCCATGGGACATGAATAAAAGGAATTTTTCACACTCGATATAATTAAGGAACACACCGCAGATGCATACAGAGTTCAAGGGGAAGACAGACCGGAAGGAGGAGTACCACAATATAATGGTCTGAGAGGCTACAATCAAGGAGGAAGAGGAGAATTCATAGGTTAGGGAAGAGAAGTATTTGGTAGAGGAAGAGGACCAATTATACATTATAATTGTAAACATCCTGGGAATTTGGAGTGAGATTTTCCCAATCCTTGTACAACGTGCACATACTGTAGATAGATGGATCATGCGGAGAAATAATTTCCACAGATGATCACAAAGTGATAGGAAAAGAGGAACTAGAATGTGAATATGATAGAAGAATAAGAGCGTGAATATCGATGAATGGTATGTAAGGTACCATATCTATTATAATAGCTGAAAACATAAATACTGCAGAGAATAAAAACAGAACAACACAATAGATGAAACCACAACACCAAAATAATACCTGTATTGATATGAAAGAATGTTCAATTACCTCTTCGAGGGGGGAATATCCAGCACAACAACACTCTCTTACAATAATTCTCAAGAAAAAACTTCTCATGCCCTTGAATTCTATTTATACTAATTCTATCTATCAAAAGAAAAATCTAGAGGAAGATCTTCTATAAGTGGTAGCCTCTATTAGGTCTCCTTATATTTGACTTATTCTTCCTTATTACTAGGATTTCTTAATATTTTCATTTATTACATGGAAAATGTATTATTCTACGTATGTGAGGGGTTAGGGAGTTTAGGTCCCTAACATGCCCTCCCCCTTAAAAAACAACCTTGTCCTCAAGGCTTGAGATGAGACAATTCTTGTAGAATGGTAGTTGGCTCCCAGGTGGCATCGACTGGATTTTTGTCTTTCCACCGGAATAACAATTCCTTGATGGTGCGATGATGGACACACCACTCACACTAGTTCAAGACTACTTGTGGTTGAAACCAGATGGGGCCTTCTTCATCCAACTTGGGAATACTTGTTTGAGTTTGTAACTTAGTTCCAATCACCTTATTTAATCCTAACACATGAAAAATAGGATGGAGCTTAGAATGACTAGGAAAAGATAACTGATAGGCCACCAGTCCCACACACTTGAGAACCATATAAGGACCATAAAATTCAGGCACTGGTTTATCACAATGGTCATCTTTGAGTGCAGTCTGCTTATAAGTTTGCAGTCGAAGAAACACCTGGTCCCCTTCTGCAAATTAACGTTTTGAGCAACCTTGATCTACTTGTTACTTCATGTGATTTTGAGCCATGACCAAATTCTCTTTGAGGGTATGTAGAATAACCTCTTGAAGTCTAAGATTTTGGTCAACTTCTATAAGTTTTAAACCTGCGAAGTAAAGAAATGCATATAGATTCTTAAGCAATACAAAAATTAATCAATGGCTCATACACAGAGTACACAGAGATTTTTACCGGAAACCCTCAACCGGGAAAACCTTTCTTATTTTCATTATCTCCAATTTCACCATTCGCCATACAATATATACAGTGTTTTTAGGTATTCCGTAGATACCAAAACCCTAATCCCTTAATCCGGGATTAATTTACAAATCAGCTAAAAATAGCAAAATCCGCTAAAAATAGCAAAAACCGCCCAAAAAGGGATCGTCAGACGTAGTTGTCGTATCTGATGCACCCACACACACACACATGCAAAGAATATAACACATACCCAACAACTTCCTGGACCTTCAAGATGGAGGGCATGTATGATAGAACTGAAGGTGGCTTTTGTCCATATATTTCTTCAAAAGGAGTCATGCGAGTAGCTATATAGTAAGAATTTATGTACCACCATTCATCTAGGTGTAACCATTAAGCCCACTGATTTTTATGTTCAGATGCAAAGCACCTCAAATATGTTTCCAAACACTTGTTCAAAACGTCATTTTGACCATCAGTCTAGGAATGATAGGCGGTGTTGAGATGCAATTGTGTGCCCTGTAGCCTGAACAATTCTTTCCAGAAATTGTTGGTGAAAGTGGGATCTCCATCAGAAATAATAGAATGAGGATTTCCATGAATCTTGAAGATATGATCCATAAACATTTGAGCCATATTGGAGGTGGTGAATGGGTGTTGAAGAGAACATACATGATTATACTTGGAAAGACAATCAACTACCACCATGATGACTGACTTATTTCCAAATTTAGGTAAGCCAACAATGAAATACATAGAGATATCCCTCCAAATAGAGGGTGGGATCGGAAGTGGTTTTAGTGTGGTGGAGGCTTTGAATGTTTCTCCCTTGTTGCATTGAAATACATCACATTCCTCCACAAAAGTGTGAATTTCTTGTTTCATACCATCCCAAAAAAAATAGCATTTGACCCTGTCATAGGTTTTGGTAAACCCTGAGTGCCCAATTGTGGGTGTAGCATGAATCTTAGAAAGCACCATAGATTTAAGTTTTGACTGTTTACTTAAATAAATATGACCTTTGTAGTGAATCTCATCATTGTGCCAAGACTACCCTAGGGAAACTGGAGAATTTTCTTTCAATTAGTGGATTAGACTTGAAATTTTTGGATCTTGTAAGAATTCTTAGCGAACATCTTGGAGACAATATGGTACAATGAAGGAGAGGGAAAAAAAGGGAACCTTCATATTCATATTTTCTTGAAAGAGAATAAAAAAACACATTTTATTTTCCTTTCTTATAAATGATCTCATAATCATATCCAAAGAGATTATTCACCCATTTTTTTTTCTTTGAGGATGAAATATGTTGCTCCATAAAATACTTGAGGCTCTCATGATTGGCCTTAATTTGGAAGTGTTTCCCCAATATATAAGGGTTCCATAGATCCACTATATGCATAATAGCCAAAATTTCCTTTTCATAGATTGATTGGCTCAAATGTCTCTTTGACGATTGTTTTCTAATAAAGGCCAAAGGACGACCATATTTCATAAGGAATAATCCAATTCCTCTCCCAAAAGCATCACATTCCAGGAAAAAATTCTGTGTGAAGTCAGGAAGGGCCAAGACATGAGTGGTGCACATAGCCACCTTCAAATATTGAAAGGAATGATCAACTACTAGAGCCCAAGTGAAAGAAAACTTTTTAAGGATAGCAGTGAGAGGCACCACAATATTTCCATAGTTATTAACAAACTTGCAATAATAGCATGTTAAACCTAGAAAACCATGCAATATTTTGAGAGTCTTAGGGATATTCCAATCCTGCAGAGCTTCAATATTCTTAGGATCCACCCTGACACCTACCTTGCCAACAATATGACCCAAGTACTCGACATTGGGGGATCCAAAAGCACATTTAGATTGTTTGAGGAAAATTTGGTGCTGAGAGAGTAGATGATGAACTCGATCCACATGAGAAAGATGGGTTGTCCAGGTTTTACTATAGATGAGAATATCATAAAAAAACTAAGAAAAAGGAAAGAGAAAAGGATGAAAGACATGATTCACGAGGCTTTGGAAAGTGGAGGGAGCACTATAAAAGCCAAAATACATGACCATGAACTCATAGTGGCCCTCATGAGTTCAAAATGTGGTCTTAGGAATGTCTTCCTCTTTCATATGTATCTGGTGGTAGCCATAATGAAGATCAAGTTTAGTAAAAAAATGGGCACTACTTAATTCATCCAAGAGATCATCAATGACATGAATGGAATTTTGTTTTTTGATGGTGAGTTTGTTGAGGGCACGAAATTCAGGACACATGCACCAAGAGCCTTCTTTCTTAAGTACCATTACCACAGGAGAATAATAGAGGCTAGTACTAGGATGGACAATGCCTGCGACGAGAAATTCTTGAAAAAAAAATTCAATTTCACTTTTCTAGGAAAAGGGATGATGATAGGGATGAACATTGGGAGGAAGGATACCAGGTACGAGGGGAATGCAACAATCATGAACACCATGGGAAGGAGGAAGTTCGTAGGGAGTGGAAAAAACAACTTGATGTTTGGAGAGGATGGATTGGAGGTCAGGATGCACCGAGGGTGTCTGAGTGGCTTAAATGGAATGGAGTTGTGCAATAATACCTGAATGACATTTTTTGAGGAGATTTTCCATGTGATGGGAACTAATGATCTCAAGGGAACCTGCTGTGATTCCTTGGAATTTACACTGTTGGCCCTCCTAGTTGAATTGCATGGTTAGTTCCTTAAAATACATGTGAATGGGGCCCAAAGTACTTAACCATTTGAAACCCAACACAATGTCTCAACCACCCATGTCGATAGAAAACATATGAGATTTCATGTGGTACTGACCAATTTGGAGATGCACATTTTCACAATTCCCCCCACATTTGATGGACCTGCCATTGGAAATCATGATTTGAAAGTTGTATACTACTCAGATATAAAAATTAGTTTCTTGGTAAATGCGGTGATGAATAAAATTATGGGTGTTTCCACTGTCAACGAGGATGTTGTCATTCTGATGTTTAATGTAACCAATGAGCTTGAGGTTTTGGGGAGGAGAGAATCCAATGAGAGAATTCAGGAAAATGATTCGTTCAACTTTTGGGACATCTAAGGGTAGAGTTAGGTCAATGTGTTCAGGTGATTCAGCCACAGGGGGAGCCTTGACCTCTTATTTTGAAACATCCTCAAAGATGGACATAAAAATATTTTGTTCCTTACACTTGTGCCCAGGAAAATATTTGTCATCACAATTATAAAAAAAATTCCTTGATTTGGCGTTTAACCATTTCTACTCGAGTCAAATTTTGGATCTTTAGTGGAATGGAAGGAGGAGTGGGAGTGACTGGCTTAGGACAAGGAATAAAGGACAGTTTTTTGTTTTGAGAAGAGACAACTTGTTTTACTTCCTTATCTCTTTTAGTAGCTTCCACCCAAATTTTGGGGCAATCCATGAGGATGTGGGAATGAATATCATCCTTGAGGCCACTGATAAAGTATTCTTGTAAAAAGCATTAGACATGCCCTCTGTGAGAAAATGTAATCGCTCAAAAGAAGATATAAAGTCTTCCAATGTGATAGATTGTTTCAAAATTTTCAAACAACCTAAATGGTTGGTGTCAGTGTCAAAGAGTTCATAAAGTTCTGCAACAAATTGTGTCCAAGCCACATACCCTTGGCGGGAATTTTTTCTCCATTGCCACCATTTCCAACATTATTGATCTAGATAGAGAACACCATAACAGAGTTTGGACAACTCATCCATAATGTTGTACAAAGAGAAATATTGTTTCATTTGAGTTACCAATCAGGTGGGATCCAAGCCATCAAATCTTTTCACATTCACATGCGGAAGGTGTAGGTCACTCTAAAAGTGATGGGGCTGAAAAGTTTGGGAATTAGAGGAGGTCTCACCTTCAGGGTATAAAGATGGGCCAGGGGAGGTAAGGGATCTAGTGATATTCATCTTGGCGTAGATCTGGCCATTGAAGGATGTAAGATCGGTAGAGAGGTCATGTTTCAGTGTTTCCATTTTTGCATCTATGGTGGAATGCATGTTTCTATTGATGGTGGTAATATTGTCGCTGAGATACCACACTTTCTATTGGGTCTCTGCGAAAGCAAAGGACAAGGAATTTAGGTAGGCTTCAAGGTCTTGGCTACGAGTGTGGGCCACGATGAAGGGGGGGAATATAAAGGGATGGGTAGAACCACACATAAAAGGAGTTATGGGTGAATTTCATAGAAATATTTTCCTCACCCCATGCAACTTGTTCAGAAGGCCTTTTCCATTTCCCTATGCAGACTTGAAGTCCCTTTTTGTAGTTCCTAGAGATAAAAATTGTATTTTTCCACATATACGTGCCCTAACAACTAAAAAACATGTGCATACATAGGTTGCACCATTACATCCTGCGTACATCAGGTTTTTTTCGCAAAATTAAAAAATGTTGGCGAGTTTCCATGTCCCGTCATGTGATGCATGATCCTTGACCTTCCATATACTGGACACATTCCAACTCATCCCTTCAGTTCCATTTGAAGAATATAAATGGGCCTTATCCAAGCTGTGGAGAAGAAGAGAAGAATTCAACTTTGAGAGAAAAGTTACTCTGGATAAATTATTCACTTCATATTGAGTCTTCATCCCTTTCTCCTTTTAAGTTTGAACACATTGTTCAACCCCCAAGCTCTTCCCTATTTGATGGAGAACATCATTGTCTCTCTTATATCAGCTTTTATTTGGTGGAGGCCCAACCAGAGGGGAGTTAGTTTCTCGGTTACGAACATTCTGACACATAAGTTTGTCATTCATACACTTCTGTTGATTACATTTTAATATAAATACTCTTTTCTCGTCCAATTAATATCTTGAAAATATATGAATTATTATTCCATGGGAGTATTTGCTATGAATATTGATGGATTATTCTAATATATGTGCTAAATTTATATATTATCACCATATTCTTGTGTATCTTGGTTTTTGAGGACAAGTTTGCAGGTGTATTTCTTTGAGTCAAGTGCTCAATGGTGGACTTCATCGAATGTCTGGATGAGGTATGCTCTTTATATTGTCTTGTTAGCATATTTGTTTACATAGGATAATTGATATTATAGTTGATTTCTATAGTCATTTCCATATTTTGCATTTTACCCCATGCCATAGAGTGATTTTCCTCGTAACAGAATTGGTGACCATACTGGGGATTGGATCTTTTTTTTCGGGATTTGGAGTGTTTTTCTCCTTTGATTTCTCTCATTTATCTTGAGTTTCTTATCGTATGATTGCTTGAAAGCCTCTGTTCATTTTGAGTCTGAATTTCATGGCCTTATCCTTAACCTGGAAGTGTTTCAATACATATACATGGTTTTTTCCCCAACACTTGCATACATATGTGAGTTGTAGTTATGTATGATGCGTATATACACAATTTTCTTTTGAATAGTCACGTACATCATCTTTGTTTGCTTGATTGTTGAATTTGTTGTTTTTTGGGTAACTTTTGATGGTTTTTTAGTCTTCTTAGGTCTCTGTCATGACTGTTGATTGCTTGCAGAGTGATAGGAAACCTTTCTTTTGTTGAATTTCCAGGTGATTTTTTATTTCTCATCATCCTTTCCATTAGTTGTCCTTGCATCCTGGGTTGGGCATTTTCTTCTTGATACTCTACATGGTTTGTCTATGTTTACATACAATGGGGTATTTATATCAAGTTGTTGTTCGATCCTTGCATTTTCACTCTTTTATATTGAAAATACAAAAAATATACATTTTGCATTGTTGGCATTTGATCTTTTGGGTTCTTGTCATTGATATTAGTACATGTATAGAAATATTGCATCTTATTTGAAATTTCAGAATTAAATTGAAAGTTGCATTTTGAAAAGCTTATCATTTATTGGAAATCGAAGTTAGGACTTTGCATTCTATTCATATCCATTTATTTTACTTGTTGAGTCATAACATCATCAGTTTCACGACTGCACCTTTTTGAGTAAGAAAAAACACTAAAAGTAACGCTAATAAATTTAAAATTGGTTAGAAACAATTTTATTTTTTAGGGTGCACAAACTAGCTTAAGATTTAGAGCCTTGGAATAGGATTTTGTGAGTAAAATTCTCCAAGGCTATTAAAATAAACATATGTGTTTGACTAAGGGAGTGGTGAAATCCATTGTATAATTGGTGACGTTAGGAGGCTCCATTCACACCAGAGTTAAGCACGAGGTCACATGAAGCTGGTTGAGGGGATATCCCCCAAATACCTTCTTAGCTTCAGATATATTTCTAGGGATCTATTTGTGTATGGGGGTCTTTCTAGTACCTTTACCTCTGTGAGAGGTGGTGCTTTCGAGATTTTGGGTTTTGTTACCTTGCCCATATGATAGACCTGAGTTATGACTGTTCACCTGCACATTGGTTATATCGTGGTGACTTAGTTGCTTGACATAGGTACCACATAGGTTACTTGCAGGGGTTATTCTGCAGGTACCCTAGGTCAGATAAGGGTCAAACAACACGCAACCTTTATGGAGGATTACCTCTCTGGGGGGATATGACTGACTAGTTTTTAAGCCCACGCAAACCCCTATAACTGATTTTGATACCTCAGATCTTTTGTAGGGAGTTGCAGACCCCTCTTGGGCGAGAAATACCTACTTTAGGGAGGGAGGTCCACTCCAACTACTTTATCCCGTTTGTGTGCATTTTGGCCTTTTTCTTATTTTTGATGTGCTCTCTGACTATTAGTTGGCCTTAGGATTTTTTATTGCACTGTGAGTTTCCATTATTATGGATAGTGGAGTCCCCTTTACTCCCTCAGTTAACGCTACCCATCCCATGGTATTTTCTCATTTCATGGGGATGAATCCTTCCATGTTTCCTAGTGGTATGTCGAATCACAATACTCATTCAATACCTCGGGCCTCTAATAATTTTTCTCATAGTATGCCAGACATGTCTTCACACTTTCCATCCTCTCCCTCACCTTCTTATATAAATCCTAGTTATGGATTTGAGGGCATGATGCCTTTTTTATCTACATTTTTGTTTGATGGGAGTCATACCCCTCAACTGAATCTCACAGTCGGAGGTTGGAATCTTTCTTCCCATGGATCCAATCCTAGCATCACTTTTCTAGGAGAAAGTACTCAAATGGGTGGTTATTCTACTTATTACACTCTGTCCATCTATCCTTCTTCCACTATGCTAGTTACTACGAATGATTTTCCCATGTAGGGCCTCCATCTATCCTCTATTATTCCATAAGGAGGGAGTTAGTTTTATAGTACATGCTACCCCCTTCATGGAGTCCCTTCATCTAGGGGAAACCTATATCCTCACCTGAGTATCCCTTGTCATGACCTTTTCTCTTCACAAACATATTCTTTGGTGATGATGCATTTACATCCCTTTATGAATCAATTTGGGGGAGGATACTACCCTATCGGGAAGGGACATGGTGTAGAATAGATCCCTTACTGACCTACAATTTCTAAAACCTAGTATTTCCAGGAACCTTCGTATAAAATATTGCAACCAGTTGCTACAAGTCATGTCGAGGGAACAACTATAGTCATTGTTAGTCACACTACACATACATCACCATCCTATCCTAATCATGTTGGGGATACATAAACAACCTGTTAGCACCATAAGTCACCCCTGGATTGCGGTAGGGGTAAGACTGATACCCATCAGTTTGTATGTCACAATGAATGAATTTAATGGTGGTCAAATGGGTGCAGACCCAAGAGAATATTTCTTTAAATCAGAATCCTAGACCATGTAATGCATAGGTAAGTGAGGTCTTGATCTGACTTCAGTCAATAAGTTGCAGTAAAGGGTGAATAGGGGGAAGAAATGGTGAGGAGATGTAAGGTCCTGCTATGGACATCAGGTCTTCCAGTTGCCTAAGGAAGAAATGACTCAAGAATGAGATCCTCTTGGACCCAAAGCTTCAGACACTAAGATATGTATAAATGACATAGCTACAACAACATGATGACCGAACCTACATCAAAATGCTACTGTAACAGCCCTACTGGATCCTCCAATTCCAAGATACTCAGTATAAGAGGGGGGAAAGATAACACGGGAAACCAATTAAAACTGGTGAAAATATTGCAGTGATCAAACCTACATCACAACAACATCACAACCCTCAATTGGATCCTCCAATTCTGAGTGTCTTAACACAGTGTTTACAAAGAGATGGAAATAAGATGACTTTCATTAAACAAGAAGTCTCAAATACAAATACGTAACCAGAGGAACCAGTGCTTCATCAAAACTTTACAATACAGGATCCTAGCTCAACCATCCACCATTACAAAATATAAAAACTGAGTATATAAAGCAACTTTCTACCTACAAAAGCGCACTCTAGTCACTGTATTCAAGGCTTCGTGTCTTCTTCTTCTCCTGTCAGACTTCACATGTTTTCCTCCATCAGACACAAATTTAAAACAACATGGGCTTTGCAGGAAAACCCATTTACAGAGGAACTCTAGGCTATCAGCCTGCCTCCATGACCAATCCTTTCTAGCTTTCCATTCATGGCTTAGCTGAGGTTTCAGCTATCGGTATCTACCTCCATTAGCTGCTTCATCGAGATCTGGATGGAGCCCTGACACCCACGAATGTTCTAGGAAAACTCACAATTCTTTTTAGTCAATTCCAGCGCCTTGAGGCCATGCAACCCTTTCTCTATAACCAACTCAGGTGCTCCATCCTTTCACGTAGCTTCTTACCATTTCCCCATGCAACTGCAGACTGTGACCTCATGTTTATTCTGCATAACATTTTGGGGCTTCGCATTTCAGGAATTTTCACTCCTCTTGATATCCAATGTCCTGATGCTTGAAATCGTGAAACGACCCCCTTTGGATCAGTGGTTGGATTATATTCAAACCGATAGACAAGATCACCCGTTTGAAAAATCTAGTTGACCGTCACTTGATCAGGAGGCCACCTTCATTTATATTTGTTTCCATATGACCCTAGGCAGTGACCATGAGCCTAGTCCCCAGTTGCATCGCAATTTCACATTTCGTGAACTTGTGTTGCGCTTCATGCTCAAACCCCCGGTAAGAGAAATCATGATGCTTGGATTGAGTCCCACGTGCCCCCTTTGATCAGACAGTCCAAAATATTTTGACGATCTAGGACTTGGGATATCAGGACCTCTCCTTATCAGCCTTACCAAAATGAGTTCTCTTGTGATCGGATCTGGTGCCATGTGCCCTGCTGGAGTGAACGACTTGGATTATTTTGCAAATTCGCGCTTCATGAGTCTTCATGACTCACCCTCTGACTAATCCTTCTTGCGAGTCAGTGAAATGCTACTCTCATGCCACATGTTCTTCTAGTTGGATGACGCAGATCACTTCGGGGTTTCACATTTCGTGAGTTCTGATGACTCTACTCTTTGACCTTTCTGCCTCGTGAAATTGAGACTATGTTGATCATGCACCACATGTACTCCCAGGATCAATGGCTAGGATCACATCACAATTTTGCAACTCTGCCCGACACTATTATTTGTACAATTGTGTGGTCCTGATTACCTGATGGTCATCGATTTGATCACCCCGATGGATCTCCATCATTTAAATCTGAATTCGCTTGCTTGATTTTAATCTCGAAATGAGCTTTTATGCATGCTACGCTTGGACGCTTCTTGGGTAGGTCACGGACCTGGATACCCTTTTTCCCGTGAAAAGTATTGGTGATAAAAAAACCTCTATAAATCATGTCGGAGATGGGCCACTAGCCTCTACAAGTCACACTGAGAGCATGTCACCGGTCATTGTAAGTCATGTTGGGGGAATTCATACAATTGATAAGCCTCGACATATAAGACATAAGCCCAAGTTCCTTTGTAGTATTTTCAAAGGAGGTCATGTAACTCGCTCATGCCCTTCTATTCTGATAGTAGAAGAAGCATAGTCCTTGTTTGATAACCCTTCGAGTTCAGATTCATATTTGGTTTCCCAAAATTTTAATTCTTCTTTGATTGACACAACAGTCGTGATGATGCAATATTCGACCAAAACCACTCCTATTTTGAGGATTGAGGCATGTTTCAACCATGTCATTAACATTTCCAGTCCTATACCTTCTGAAAAAGAGACCATTCCACTCTCTCAGAGTATTATCCCTCCAATTACTAGGGAGTTTTCCTTTGACTAGGATGGTCTTGTGGGGTATCACATTCCTTCTTATACACCCCTCCAGATAAGGGGTGTTCTTCGATATATGATAGAGAAGGTAACCTCTACAATTATTTTATCCTCCTCTACTTGGAAATCTTTGGTTTTTCCCAATCTCATGTCAATTGTTCGTAAGTTGTTGACCTTTCACAAAAGTCTTGCATGAGAGCCCTAGCCACCCCATGATATTCTTCTTAGAACAAAATTAACAAGTCTGGTTTAAGATCTTTTCCGACTCTCTCAAAAAGTGAAAATATTGTTGAGTGAACTTGTCTCTTTCACACTCGTACATTGGATTTGAAAGGATTTATATTTGGTGTAAGTTTAGCCCTTTTTCAAACCAAGTAGACTAAATTTACAAAAAATGAAATTCTTTGGTGTTAAGTTGTAATTGCATCTCATTCTCTCGCTTGCAGTATTGAGACTATTGATGGTTCTCACTTTTGCATTATAATCCTATCACCTCAACAATTTGCATCATCAACCAAGAAAAGCCTTGTTTATATCCTTTGTAGTTTGACACCCTATACCCCAAGATGAAACATTCCCCCGAGTGTCCATATCCTGCATGCACCTCCTTGCATTGAGCATAGGTATGTTACATTTTTGGAACTATTTTCTTACTCGTGACACTCGTTTCCTTCTCTGTATCATAACATTCATTTGACTA
>SNQJ01S0090681.1:0-32911 GCA_010110895.2 Picea sitchensis
TTTGAAAATCCAAATTTTCCCCCCTCAAACTTGAGACCAACGGATTTCTGGACTGGTGCTTCTGGTTTTCTGGTACTTCTGGTTTTCTGGTACTTTTGGTTTTCTGGTGCTTCTGGTTTTCTGGTACTTCTAGTTTTCTGGTACTTCTAGTTTTCTAGTGCTTCTGGTTTTCAGGTACTTCTAGTACCGGTGAAAACTAAGGTTTCACTTTCCGGGAGTTCTATCCATTGAAAAGGTGCGCTGAAGGTGCCAAAGAGTTCGTTGGGATAGGGTGCACTTTTCTAGATGACTTTTGAGCTGAAATTCCTCTGCAATAAAAAGCCCTAATTTTCTTGTACAACAACAGTGACATTTTTCTTTATCCAGTGAAAGATGCTCTCTTCAGCTTAGCTCTGAAACCATGTTAAAGTTTAAGCTATTATTAGGTTTCTTTTCAATTTACTATATAACCATAGCATAGATAGGATCACTGAGAGAAACACAATCACAAGATACACAACATTTGTCCTGGGAAACCCTCATGGGGAAGAAAACCCAACAAAAACTTCCTTAACATAGATAGCCAATACAATGCCAAGACAATAAACCAAACACTAGAGAATATCGTCTCCCAAGCAATTCGCCTCTCCCTCTTCCTTCTTCCGGCAACTGGTAACTACAGCTTCCTTCAATACTTGTGCACTAGATGAGTGAGCTAAGTGAGTGAACAAATGAGTGGTTGGCTTCCTTTATTTATACAAACTGGCAGGCGCTGAAAGGAGGTGTCTCTTCACTGATAGGGCCGACTTCTCTTTCTGGGTGGTTAGAACCACTTTAATTTGGCTAGGGGCCGACTTCTTAATTTGCATATTACAATTAGGGTTTGACCAATCCGCAAAAGGGGATTTGGTCATTTACAATGCCCGACATGATCAATCCACAAAAGGGGATTGATCTAATGAATAATACATCAATAATAAATAGAATACTCTTTGCAGTTACAATATTTCAACATCAACGAGGGAGGTATTCTTCACCAAGTTAATTTGGTGAAGATGTCTGCAATCTACTCATTTGTAGGAAGGTACTGCATGTGTACTATTTTCCTCTGCATCATATCTCTGATATAATGATGTTTTATCTCAACATGTTTCGATCTACCATGAAACACTGGGTTCTCAAAGAGCTTTATACACAGCTCCGGTTATCATTATAGGATCCATCTCATGATCCAGTAAATCTGTCAGAAGCTTGTGAAGCCATACTGCTTTGCACACTCAATGATACATACTCTGCTTGTGTGGTATTCAAGGCCACAAAGATTTTTGTTTCTTGTTGTACTAGGAAACCATGACAACTTTTATGGTAAGACAACAATTGGATATTCTCTTCCGGTCCACTATACTCTCTGCTCAATCTGTATCTGCATATCCTACAAACTCAAGTTCACACTAGGGGCATATCTCAATATATGCTTTACTGCTATCAAGTGAGTCTGTCTCGGCTGACTCATGGATTGTCTAAGCACATTCATTACAAGACATGAATCAGGTCTGGTGTTAGCCAGATACATCAATGGTCCAATCAGCTGTGGATCACTCCCGTCTAAAGCATCATCATTCATTTTCTTCAAATCCATCATGGTGGTTTTGCATTTTGTCATACTGAACTTCTTTAATATTCCCACTATATATTTTCCTTGACTTAGGAAAATATCATTGGTCCTTTGTCATACTTCTTGTCCTAAGAAGTAATGCATCATCCTCAGATCTGTCATCTCAAAAATCAGAAGTCAAAGCTTGCTTGTTTTCAACAACAAGGCTTTCTGAATAAGTCATGAAAAATCAGGCTCTCGTCAACAACAATGTAGTAATATAGGTTTTGGATCAACAATATTCTTGCTGGGACCCAACCTGATCAAGAATCCATTCATCTGATATAGTTTCCAACTCATGGATGGTAGTACGGATGGAAGTGTATCGGTCTTATTGGATCAAGTGTCTCATCATAGACAACTCCCTCTGTTTGTGAGAGTCCTCTGGTTTTGTATTTCTTGACACTTCCGTCAGCTACATGCTTTCTCTTGTGGATCTACTTGGAAGTTATCACAGACTTCCCTTCTGGTTTCTGAATAATATCTTATACATCATTCTTTAAGATACATTGGTATTCTTTTGTTATGGCATCTTGCCATACTTATTTCTCTTTTTGTTTCTTCAATGAAGTGGCTCATGACAGAAGGATAGCTTTGAAAACTCTTTTGCTTTCTCAAGGTGTCCCTTGAGGGATTTGTATGTCTCTCTGTTTTCTAGCAGAGTTTTGTTGATCCTGGGCATGCCTTTCATGTCCCACTGTAATATCTCTGGTTATATCAACTGGAGTAGTTGAATTTGTTGGAATACTATCTGTCTTCCTCTGTACTGCTGAGGATATTAACTCTGTCTTCCTTTTATTTTGTTTTTGACCCCTTCTGAGTCAAGCAACTCTTTTTGAAGTCTGAAGGAAGGGAATCTTCCTTTATTGCTTTGTTAGATTTTTTTATGTCTTTTTGTCTAACATAATAATCAATCAAATACGGTTTGGACTCCCGTACCAGGGATTATCGTCCAAGTCTTTGAGAGCTCCCATACCAGGGATAATACCCTTTATTTATTTAAAAAATGCAGTCAACTATAAATTTTGAGATCAATTTATTTACCTGGGTTGGTAGTCATGTTTAGCTTAGAGGAAGTACTTCACCTCTCTCTTATCTTCATTCTTTTGAGATGGATCTGGATCAATGTCAGTGGTAGAAGCATATTGCCTTCCCTTCTTCCTTGTTGGACAGTTTCTTGCATAGTGTCCATATTTGTCACATCTGAAGCACTAAATTTCTGAAACATCTCTTCTTTGATTATAACCTGGGTTCGATGAAGAATTTTCATCTTTGAATGTTTGTCTGAAGTTTCTTTTTGAATTTTCCTCCTTTCTTTGTATGAAGTGCAAGAGCGTGATTTTCTTCTGGGGAGTCTTCCACTCCTCTTTTTCTAATTCTAAGTTCTTCTTGAGTACAATCTGTCCATAGACGATCAAAGGTTGGTAGACTTTCTCTTCCACTGATACTCTGAGGAAACGGCTCCAAATGTTTTGGAAGGTTGTTGAGAGTGGTTAAGACAAGTTCTCTATCAAACATGATTTCTCCAATGGTTTCTAGCTGTTCTTTAATCTTTGATACCTTCATAAAGAAGATAGCAACTGTGGCACTTTTCGTCATCTTGGTACTTTGAAGTTGACTTTTGAAGGTAAGAGCTCTGAGGGTGTTGTCACTTTCAAACACTTCTTTTAATGCTTCATACATATCATAAGATGTCTTCAGGTTGGCAATACGAGATAAGGGATAATCTCTTACTGAGTAGATGATTAGTTTTCTTGCTTTGACATCTTCTTCCTTTCTTATCTTCTTCTCTACATCTGTAGCTGTGTCTGGTAATGTTTTAGTTACCACATCCAAAAGGTCATTTTCTTCAAGGGTGACCTGAAGTCTTGATTTCCAGGAGCTGAAGTTCCTTGCTCCATCAAGCCTATCTTCTACTAAGGCTCTGTTCTTCATTTGGTTTCTTCAAACTCTCGCCAACTGGATTTTGAAAACCTAATGATTAGGTTGAATTAGTAACCTTGGATTTTGTTGGGCTTATGACTGCCAACAATCAACTTTGATAGTGCTTTAAGAAAAACGTTTCTTCAAGAAGTTCCACAAATCTATGATCAAGATTCTGCAGAAACTTTCGGCACCCAAGAAACCCTTGGGGCCAAAAGCTCAAAATCCTCGGAATTTGATTTTGAAGGTCTCTGGAGATGCGCTAAGGAGGGTCGTACAACTTGGTCCAAGTTTTAACTCCAACGTCCACTTATAAAGATGTGAAAGGGATGATCAAGTGAGGGTCGTACAGATTTTTGCAGAAACCCTAGAGGCCGTACGGAGCTGCAAAAGGAGGACGGTTTATCCTTTTGAAAGCTTGTGCAGGGGTTCTTCAAGACCTATGCTCTGAAGCCATGTTGATTTTTCAATAAGCAAGGTTAAGCATGAAGTTCATTCCATTTTTAGCATTTCACTTAACCCTAACCAATAATGTCGCAGCAACCAAGATCACAAGAAGAAACACCATGCATAAGAACACAAGAAGTATCCTGGGAAACCTTTCTCAACACGGGAAGAAAACCCAGCCAAAATCCTTAGCTATATTCTTCAAGAGAAAGACCTTCACCACCATTAAAACCTAGCACACAAGAGGGTGCTCGAACCCTAGAAGACTAGTGCCCAAGAGAGGTGCGCACTTTTCCCAAGAAGGTGTACTTGCTGAAATTTCCAAACTCACATGAAAGATATGATTCCTCAATGGGGAATTTACCTTTACTTATACTAGACTGAATCTGTCAACAAAAGTGTCTATTGGCACAACATGGCCGACCTCTCTATCTTATAATATAATTAATATTAACCAGATTAATTATCTTTTACATTAATTACCGGTCACATTAAGGTGGAGCCGACCTGTACCCGTTACATTACAATTAGGGTTACAGGTAGCTCTGAACCTTGAACAATATAGCAAGGGATCTTATACACCCAATAATGCTCATCCACTAGGGGCACATCCATAGAGATGTCCATATCTCTGGCTCACTGCATTACACAGAAGAACCACTTCTTCACTAGTGCTCAGCCACTAGGATCACGTTCACCTATGCTCATCCACATGCACGTCCACCTAACAAATCTTCTTTCCCACTGCATTACACAGGAGAGTCATTTGGAATTTCTCATCAACTCTCTGCTCAGAGGAGGCTAATACATCATCTTCATTTCTGTTCTCATGACTATGCACCCAACACTTTGGGATTTCACACGTTCACCTTGTGCTCAGCCACAAGCACGTCCAACTCTGCAGATCTCCTTTCTCACTGCATTACATAGGAGAATCTTCAGGAGTTCTTCTCAACTCTCTGTAAGGAGGAGGCCATCTCTATGTTCCAGCTCTGTCTCAGATAGGAACCACACACCCTTCTCAGGGGCTCTCTCTCAGGTTTCTGTCCTGGAGAATGTCTCATGTAGCTGCAATCATCAACAATGATGAGGTCTACTATTTTGAGATCTCTCCATAGTGATCAATCTATTTTGCAAATAATTTATCTGATTGGCATGGTTAATTTCCATTTGCTTAATTAGTTGGGTCAATTCCTTAATTCCATCACTAGAAAACTCTTGACCCTCTACTTTCTTTTTCTTTTCTTCACTACTTTTTGAAGAAGAACCTCTAGAAAAACCAGGAATGTTGGACTTCCTAGCATCTTGCATATTCTTATCAATCCTCACAGCAAAAGTTTGTCCTTGCTTAAGATTTTGAGGATCCTTATCCCTTAGTGCATATCTCATCTCCCCCTCAAAAGCTTCCATATAGTATATTAAGATTGCAGCATCTGAATGCATTATAGTAGTAGGGAGACTTTTTACCAAGTCATTAAACTTCTTGTTAAATTCATCCATGGTCTTATTTTCTTTTTTATGACTTGAACTAAGGGCAGCTAGAAGGAATCTGTTTTCCTTTTGGTCACCCCACCTTTCCTTGAAAGCTGTCACTATTTCGGCTAGGGTGCTGAATTTGTTGGGGTCAAATTTTGAAAACCACTCTGCAACATCTCCTTCTAAAGAATATACAAATAATGTCATCTTGACATCCTCTTCATCATGACCCCTACAATACTTCAATATACACAAATCAAAGTTGAGAATGTGTGAATGTGCACTGATAGCATTGTTCCCTTGAAAACAAGGAAGCTTCTCAATAGCTTTATCTGGAATTGCGTGAGGAGCCCCTTGGATGGCTGCAAAATTCAAAGGTCTAAAAAAGGCACTCATGACTACGTTAGGATTATTAGTGGAAGTATTAACAATTGGTTGATTATTATTAATTTGAAACAAGTATTGGATATCAGTGAGTGCTTCTTCTCCAAGACTTTCAAGTAGCCTTCTAGGAGCAAGGCGATTTAATCTCCTCCTATAAACCTTCTTAGGTTCATGAAAAGAGTAAATCACTCCTTGTGAAGTGCTCCCAGTAGTGTACTTAACAAATTTGTTCAATGGAGTCGCCACTTGAAGAGAAAGCAAACAAAAACAACCAATCCAAGTTTAAAAATTTTAGGGACTAAAGTTTATTACTTAGTTCTTAAAAAATAAATTAGTTATGTCGTTTAGACCAAGGATAAAAGACTTGTCCCCGACAACGGCGCCAAAGATGTTGCCATCCTTATACACACTTGCAAACGTGAGCTAAGTCCAACTCACTTATTGTGTCCTTGGAGGCACAATGCCTAGGTTCAAATCCCACTGTCACCTCGACTTGAACCTCTTCCGTCTAGGCTTACTCTTAGGGAAGCCAAGGGGCGTAGACCCTAATTACTAGATGAAGTTAAAAGTTAATTTCTAGGAGTTGATTTTAGTTGATTAAGGTTTGGGGGAATCTATCCTATATGCAAAGGCCACAATGCAAAGTACAAGTCTTTTAATGCAAAATAAGTCCTTTCCCTAAGTCTTCTAAGACTAGTGCCTACGATTGGGCAAGGGGTCAACTAAGTTTAAGGGAGTTTCGTTTTTACAGAGTTTACAACAATAAATACAAAAGAAATGCTAAATACAAGGTTACAAAGTTAGACTAGATACAAAAGAATACAAGAACTAACTATCCACAAAATTACAATTAGGTGATACAACAATGAAGATACAAGATACACAAATGATACAAGCAAGATAACTAACCAAATACTAACTTGTTAAGAGACTTAATGTGCAGGTAAAAGAGATGTGCTCAAAGAAAATACAACCACAACACACAAGCCAACTTACCCAAGCAAGAGTGCCTCCAAGGGATGCGCAACTCAAGGGGAAGCCTTCAATGGCATACACAACAACAAGCTCCAACAAAGAAGAAGCCTCCAAGGGATGCACAATTTCAATGAGGGAGTCCAATCACATCAAAGATTAACACAACTCAAAATTAAAGCATGAACAAGAGACCTCCAAGGGCTAAAGCACAACTTTTCAACTACTTAGTCCAATCCACAATGCTTGAAAGTAAATTGCATGAAAGATAAAGAGTTATGTGCTTGCAATGTATACTAAAGCATAAACCATAAAGATGTGTCCCCCAAGATTGCCCAAGTTTGAGTGAATTTATTTTAGGATTATTAAGTTTGTTAAGTTATAAGTGAATCCTAGACTAAGTGACAACCGAAGAACTCCCCCCGCTTGTACCAAAAGAGTTGTTGGGTGCTCAATAAGTGAGGCAAACAAGGCCACACCCTAGCTCCACAGATAGATCGAGCAACTCATGTAATCGTGGACACTATATAATACGTTAGATAATGAGTGAGCGAGTTATAGCACAACCCAAGAACATAAGTACTCCATAGGAAGGACGCCAAGCGTCGTGAGATCATCCCTGATCTAGCACCTCCCGTTTCTTCCTTAAATTCTCATTTTGATGGAAAAGTTGGGACAGTAAAAGGTGACCTATTAAGCTAGTTGATTTTAGATCCTAGGAGACTAAGGTAAATTGAGTTAGTTTAGATTAAGTTAAGGTGATTGCAATGTGTGTTGTTGTGCAAGATGTGCTTGCAAGATACCAAGTACTTGAAAGATAATGCAAGGAAAGTAAAGTACGAAAATTAAACTGCAAGAGGAATTAAGTGTTTTCCACAAACCACAAGATCATACAAGGTTGCAAGAGATGAAAGTAAAGTACATTAAAGATTTAAATCATTAAGCAAAAGTACTTAAAACTTAAATGACTTGCAAGAAGATAAGGTACTTGGAAAGATAAATTGCAAAATGAAAGTGTGCTTGAATGTAAAATGCCTCAAAATGAAGATAGATAGCAAATATGAACAAGATAAGAAAATTAAATCACCATGCCTCCATGGGCCTAAACTAGCACATGATTACTTCTTTACTTAAATTTAGATCATTATTGAGCATGTAAAAGAAGACAACCATAAACTAATCTAGCCTTACGATTTTGGGGGTTGGCAAAGCCAAGCACACTCCAAGGTGTAGGCACAATTAAAATTAAAATTACTTGAAAGAAACTTAAACTAGCAACCTCAAGCAAGTGCACAAGATGGAGGACAAAGCCTTCCGGTTTTGTGCACAAGTGGGTTCAAAACTTGAAAAAAAAATACTTGGAAATAAACCTAGCCTCTCAACCTTGTCCTAATGACAAGTGGGGCAAACAAATGAATAAAAATTTCAGAAAATAAAAGTGCTACCTAGCCTTACGGTTTTGGGGGTTGGCTAGGCCAAACACACTCCAAGATGTAGGCAAAATAAATAAATAAAATTGCAGAAAATTAAAAGAGGAGAAATGCAAGCCCTTTTGGGACTCCCTTGGGCTTGCTTACAATGCTTAAGAAAAATGAGAGAAGAGGGTATAATGTTACCCTACTATTGGAGGCTCTTTTTGAGTGTTTTGTGGCCCAATATGGGCAGCACCTCCCCTTGTCCTGGCAAGAATCTGCAAAAACCAGAAAGCAAAAGCATGCTGGAAATGCTGTAAAATGCACAAAATAACTCAAAAAAATTTATGTGAGTGAAAACAAAAATTTTTACTATAAAAATCTGAATGTATATAATGATTTTAGGCCTATTTCAGAACTGAAAAACAACCACAAAACCTCAAAGAATGAAAGAAGTTAGAACAAAAAATTAATGGAGGAATCCCCGAGTTGAACAAACAATTTCCAAAATCTGAAAATTGCTTCTCCAAACCCTTAGTGACCTGCAAATAAGTGAGATCTTGCTACAAAACAATGAGGAGGTGAGCACATGAAATGGAAATTGCAAAATACTTTCCAATACCATACAAATAACTCACTAAGTCTACAACAATACTACCATAAACTTAACCAAACAAAATACTTTGCTTGGGATCTCCTAGATTAGATTTGAAAGCAAGAAAACGCACATGAAAAATATAGCAGCAATATCACCTCAAACAAATACCAAGAGGAGCATCAAGAATACTCCCAATGCACCATGAAATTCCCTCCAAAGATTTTCTTTATTCCAAAGAGTGCATGCAAATACTTACAGCAAGAAATTACAAGAAGAAATGAGGATGGAAGAGAGAATAGTGGGAGATGAGTGGGAGAGATTTGGGCATAATAACAGTACTCTGAGAATTGGTGAGAAATGAGGGAGAGAGGACCTTTATTTATACTTGGGAAGGCAAAGCTACCCCTCTTGGATCTTTTACAAGTGTCAAATCATATGCAAAAGTGAGCATCTCAAGGAGAGGGGCACAACTCTAGGGTTAGGGTTTTGGATAGTGATTGGGGGATGAGTTGTCACCCATTAGTCATGTCTAGAAGGTGAGGTGGAGGCACTAGGGAGACGCATTAGGGGAGAGAGGGCCCCACACCCTTTAATTTTCCATTTTCTAATGTTCACTCAAGGAGGGGGGCGCAAATTCTCTAGGGGGGATAACTTGAAGTGGTAGTGGCTAGGTAAGAGGGGGATGTGAGGGTGAGAAAAGGGTTAGGATAGTCTAGTCTAAGGTTTAGGCATCATCTCCCACCTTTTCTATGACCATTTAGCTCAAAATTACAAAAATTGACATTTTGACTATGTGAAGACTAGCAATTAAATTGTTGTTTTGGACTGACTAAGACTCCTCATGGACAAACACCTAGCAAAACTTGTTCAATTGAGCTGAAACTTGGTCCAAGGGTGTAGGGGGTCTCATTCCATTTCTTTTGAGCACAAATACCCCTATCAAAAGCTCAAGGACCTAGTTTTTACATTTTTCATCAAAAATTAATTAAAATTACCCATACTTTACCCATAATTAAAAAAAACCTATCTAGACTCGACGAAATTCCGCAAAACTTTAGGAGATGTCTTACATGGTCATTTACAACATTCCTAGACACTAGCTACCAGAGGACTAGACTATTAGAACGCCTTTCACCACTTTGGAGGAATTATTTGTGGGAGTGAAAAACTCAAGGGAAATTAATAAGGCCGGTTAGGCCAAATTAATAACCTGAGGAAAAAAAACACTCAGTGAAAGGGACTCCTCTAATGATAAAGTCCTAAGGCAACTGACTTAACTATGATCTATGCAGACCCATTACATTATTATCCCACGCAAGGGAGCGGAAATTCCATTACAAAAAGATGTGTTGAAGGCCAAAATTGCCTTGTAGAACCATTAAGTCTTTGACTTGGTAGCACCTGATGGTACATATCTTCACGGTACATGGAGTTGACCCCCTAGTTGAAATAGGTGGTCAACAGACCTATTACATTATTATCCCACACAGGGGAGCAAACATTTTGATTACATAGAAGGACATGCTGGGGGAAAAAATTGCCCTGTTGAGCCAAAGTCTTCAAACTTGTCGTACCACAAGGTACATATCTTCATGGTACATGACGTTGACCCCTAGTTGAAATAGGTGGTCAACATTTGGCTCCACATGGGGACGTATGTTCAATCTTTCTTTGGAAGGAGAGCATGCGAGAACTTCATAATCTACAAAACAAAGTGCCGACCAATATCCAACATAAATACATGTGTAAAAACAATAATCAATAAATGAAATGCTATTGACAATAATCACATAAATGAAATTACTATACAATGAATTATATACATAAATGAAATAATGACAAAACTAAAAGAATGAAAGGAAAAATGTTAGAGATACGTTACAAAGGGTGCCCTTGGACACCAAGTTGCTCATCATCTGAAAAATAGTTTGAGTTCTTGCCCATTCCTTGGAATATTCATGGGCTCACCATCCAAATAGTCGAGGTGGAAAGAATTAGGACCTGCTATTTCTCGGATCACATATGGACCCAACCATAAGCTGCCAAATTTGCCATGCTTGCCTGGTTTTTCTTTGCCTTTATCCCACAACAATAATGTATCCCCAACTATGAAATCCCTCTACCTTGCTGACTTATCAAATGCCCTTTTAACCTTTTCCTGATTTCTGCAACTCTGATCATAAGCCCTTCTTCTGTTTTCATCTAACTCAATCATCTAATTAATCCTATTCTGAACTGCATCCTTTTCTGTGGAAAAATCCTGAAGTAAACCATATGTTGGAAGCTTAAGATGTAATGGCAATCTAACATCCAAACCATAGACCAATTCAAAAGGACTTTTTTCTGTAGCAACCTTCTTATTTATTCTATCTGCCCATAAAGCATATTTGATTTTACTATCCCATGATCTTTTGTTTTCCCCAACAATTTTCTTGACTATGGTCATTAGATTTTTATTACTTGACTCGGCTTGACCATTTCCTTGGGGATAATAATCGGATGCATGTGACAAGATAATGCCATATTTAAAGCAAAAAGAGGACATCTCTGTTGAGCAAAAGGCTTTAGCATTATCTATTACTATCTTTGAAGGCACACCAAATCTATTTATTATCTTGTCTTCAAGGAAATCCATGACAACCTTTTCAGTTGCTGATTTGGTAGGGATGGCTTCAATCCACTTAGTAAAGTAATATGTAGCTGTTATGACCCATTAATAACCATTACTTGAATTATCTTTAAATTTTCCTATGAAGTCCAAACCCCATTGCTGAAAAGGTGCTTCAACCACAACTGGTTGTAGAGGAAGGGCAACTAACTTCTTCTTTCCCGTGAAAAGTTGACAAGGCTCACATTTTCTTACAAACTGATGGACATCTGAAAAACAGGTGGGCGAATAATACCCTGCTCTAAGAATTTTATGAGTTGTTGTTTTAGTTGCATAATGACCACCACAAAATACAGCATGGAACTCATCCACTAGTTTCTTGGCTTCAACTTCATCAACACATCTAAGGATGATTCCATTAAGATTTCTCCAACCTAGACCATCTTTAGTGAGGACATACTTGGATGATTTCAACCTTAACGCTCTTTTCTTATGACCCACAAGATGGCTTGGACATGTGAGAGTCTTAAGATAGAAAATTATATCTGCATACCACTAAACTTGTTCAAGCCTTAGTATGTTTGGGGAAAATTCTATATTATCGTTTAGACAAATCATAACCAAAGCCTTTTCATTTCCTTCAGTCAACATTTTAGCTAGACCTTGCCCCTTGATCAATTTTGTGGGTTTGATTTCTAAGTCATACTCTTGAATTTTAGCAATCCATCTTCCCCTCGTGCCTAATCCTTCTGACTGAGATAATACATCTTTAACTGCTGAATTAGGAACATACCCAATTACTTTGGAGTATCGAATGAAGACTCTGAAATGTTTAAGGGATTTCACCAAAGCATATGCCTGTTTTTCAACCATGGGATACTTTAACTCTGCATTCTGCAAGGCCCTACTCATGTAAGCAATGGGTTGATCTTGGCCTTGGTCATTTTTCTGAAGCAACACACCAACAATGGTATCTTCAGAGGCAAAGGAGAAAATTTGAAAGTCCTTGGAATAATCCAGATTTATGAGGACAAGAGCTTCAGATATGGCAGTTTTAATTTTCTTGAAAGCTTCCTTGCTTTCATCATTCCACTCAAATTTGACATCTTTCTTAAGCAACTTATAGATCGGCTTGACTATTTCTGTATAATTTGGGATGAATCTGTGGACAAAATTTGTTTAGCCGAGGAAAGATTGAAGAGCTTTCTTTGATATAGGAAAAGGGACTTTTTCAATTGCTTCAACTCTTTCCGGGTCTAACTTGACCCCATCTTTGGAAATTATGTGGCCCAGGAGTTTCCCTTCTGTTACCCCAAAAACTGACTTGGCCGGATTTAAAGAAATTCCAAATTCCCTACATCTTTCAAAAACCTACTTTAAATGACCAATGTGACTCCTCCCATCCTTTGAAAACATTGTTAAGTCTTCCTGATAGATTTCAATGATTTTTCCAATTAGTCCTCTAAAGGCATAATCCATAGCTCTTTGAAAAGTGGCTCCAACATTAGACAAGCCAAAAGGCATTCTTAGATATTCAAAGGTACCCCATGGAGTAGTGAAAGTAGTTTTATGCCTATCGTCTTCCTTGACTTTGATCTGATTATAACCTGAAAACCCAGCTAGCATTGAAATCATTCCGGAACCTGTTACCCTTTGTAGTAATGTTTCCATCTTGGGGATGTTGATGATTGCAGCTTCATGAGACATTCTCCAGATCATTCTCCTTTGGACTGAGCTGAGACATCTGTGAGAGAGCCCATGTGATGGGTGTTGTTTTTCTTCATATGAGATATATTCGATATGTTATTACAATGATGAGTGTTCCATATATAGGTAACATATGGTGACCATCCATGAAAGGATGCGTCCCTTGAATAATCAATAACTATTTATTATTATCATTTACTTATTATATATGATATTTAATAATCAATAATTATATTATTAATTATTATTCTAAGAGAATGTCTTCCCGATGTTGTCCAAACATCAACACTCCCTCTCAACGAGGGAGACATTCTGCATCATGCCAAGCTTGTCTCTGAAACATACAAACTTCACCCTAGACTCATGACACTTGTATGTCAGTCTTGGGAGACGTCTCTCTCCCACCTGAACTGAGGAGAAACTCCTTCTGTGGCTCTCCCTTTTGAGCCAATTGACTCTCTCTAAGATGAGGCTCACTCTGGGTCCGCATGTAATAACATATAGCATCTTGAGTCTTTATCATTCCTTGTCAAATCACCATGACTAGGACAAAAGACCACACCATGATCTTTCACCACAAGTACACATTTGAGTGAATGTGGCACGTGCTAGTACATGGAAAGCACTTCAAGCACCTCGAGTCCATATTATTCCTTGTCATGATCAGGGAAGGACAACGCCTGGGCCCATTTACCTAAGTGCACCTTTATGACCATTATATCCTATCTCCCCTTGAATTACTGACCCAATCTATGAGGGAAGTTTTACTTGGAATCTTTGAAACATCAACACTCCCTCTTAGCTAGGGAGTATCTTTCCATAGTAGTACACAACTCTTTTGTCCAAAAGACATGCAATCTACGCGATTAATTTTTACAACCACCATAGTAGAGAAAGGTTTGTCACACATGGCACTCCCATGTAGAATCTAGAACACACCCTCTAGAAACACTAGGTCAACTCCCATGGTCAGTATGACATCAAGGGTCAACTCCTTGACATGTCCTCATCGTGCTCTCCACATGGGGACGTTGGGCTATAAACCCAAATGCACTTATCCCTTCTCAAATAAGTGTCTCACGGATCAACTCAACTCAATTCCGCAGGAGAGATGCGATCACGGAGAAGTTTATCACACATGGCACTCCGTGACTTCTGAAGGCTACACCCTCTAGAAACACTAGAGTCCACTCCCACTTAATTATTAATGGCGTCAAGGTCAACTCCTTGACATGTTCTCATAAACTATCCGCATGGGACATGTCCTCATGTGCTCTTCACAAGGGATGTCACAGAGGAGTACGATCTGGAGAATGTTTGTCACACATGGCACTCCCATGTGGACTTCTAGAGGCTACACCCTCTAGAAACACTAGGGTCAACTCCCATAGTGTGTGACGTCAAGGGTCAACTCCCTTGACATGTTCTCATGTGCTCTCCACATGGGACATGTCCTCATGTGCTCTTCACAAGGGATGTTGGGCTATAAGCCCAAACACACTTATCCCTTCTCGGAAAAGTGTCCCACTTATCCCTTCTCGGATAAGTGTCATCACATATCAACTCAACCCAGTGACAGAGGAGTACGATCTGGAGAATGTCTCAGGAAGCTGCAAACATCAACACTCCCTCTCAGCGAGGGAGGCATTCTCGGCCACACCAAGTTTGTCACGGAAGTACTTGAACTTCATCTCGGTTTGGCAAGAACATCAACAACCTGCTCATTTGTAGGAAGGTACAACACCAGTACTTCCTTCCTCTGCACCATGTCTCGGATGTAATGGTACTTGATCTCAATGTGGTTTGATTTGTCATGAAACATTCTTTGAGATCTTCACACAACTTTGGTTACCATAATGAATAATGGTGGAATCCAGCACATGTTTGGATAAATTTGCAAGGAGCTTGCGAAGCCACACTACTTCACGGACTGACATACTTAATGCAATGTACTTTGCTTCTGTTGTGCTCAAAGCCACAGAAGTTCGTTTCCTGCTACACCAGGAAACCATGGAAGATCGCAAAGTGAAGTAAGACCCGAAGGTGCTCTTTCTATCCACTGCGCTCCTTGCCCAATCAGAGTCAATATATTCCTTCCATTTCATATCAATACTGGAAGTATATCTCAGACCATGTCGAACCTCGCAAGTATCTCAACACATGCTTCGCAGCAATCCAGTGTGTCTATCTCGACTGACTCATAAACTGGCTAAGTGCATTCACTGCATAGCAAATATTTGGTCTGGTGTTAACCAGATACATCAATTATCTAATCAACTGTCTGTATAGAGTCATATCAATTTCGTCAGAATCGGAAGAAGACACACTTAGTTTCTTCGGATTCGTCACCATTGGTCTAGCCATGGGCTTCAAGTTCAGCATCCCAAACTTCTTCAATATCTCAACTGTGTACTTCCCCCGACTCAAGAAGATCTCATCATTTCTCTGCCACACTTCTAGTCCCAAGAAGTAGTGCATCATACCAAGGTCCTTCATCTCAAACTTAGAGGCCAACACATACTTGCATTCAACAATAAGGTTCTCTGTATCAGTGAGGAATAAATCATCAACATAGAGGACCAAAATAAGGGACTCGCCATTAACAGTATTGTAGTACAGGCTGAGATCGACAACACTTTTGCTGAAGCCCAAAAATCATCAGGTGTCCATCAATCTTCGCATACCAAGCTCAAGGTGGTTGCTTGAGTTCATACAAGGCCTTCTTCAACCTGCACACATTAGACTCCTTCTCATGCATCACAAAACCATATGGCTGCTCAATGTATACTTCTTCCTCAATCTCTCCATTGAGAAAGGTTGTCTTTACATCCATCTGATGTACTCTCCAACCCATGGATGTTGCAGGGGAAATAATCATCCGGATAGAAGTGTGTCGAGCAACAGGAGCAAATGTCTCCTCATAATCTATTCCCTCCACTTGAGAGAATCCTCTAGCAACAAATCTCATTTTGTGCCTCTCAATCCTCTCGTCAACTATTTGTTTGATCTTGTAGATCCATTTGGAAGTCACTGCAAGCTTCCCCTCAGGTCTCAGAACAATATCCCACACATCATTCTTCATGATGGATGATACTCCTCCATCATGGCATCTCTCCATACTAGATGACTAGTTGCCTCCTCATAATAGGAAGGTTTAGAATCAATGGTGTGGCTCATAGCTGCGGCATAGCACGAATATCTCTGAGGTATCTTGCTCTCTCGAAAGGTACCATCTCTTTTTGTCTCTCACTTAATCTGTCTCTGACCAGGGATGTAGATCTGGTATTCCTTCGAAGACTCACTGTACCCCACAAATGTACCCTTTCTACCTGAAGGGTCTAGCTTGGTCCTTTTCTCCTTGTGTACATGAATGTATACTGAACACCCAAATATCCTAAAGTGCCCAACCTCAGGCTTCACTCCGATGAAGGTCTCCTTGGGAGTCATGTTCCTCAAGGACTTTTGTTCTGAACATACATTACAATCATGGATGCCTCTGTCCACAGAAACATAGGTAAATGTTGATCATGAATCATCGCCTTGACTGTCTCAAAAATAGATCTGTTCTTCCTCTCTACAACCCCATTCTATTGAGGGTTGTGAGGAACGGTGTACTCCCTCTTGATCCCTGCCTGAAACATCTCCAGGACACATTGAGGTTCTCTCATGGAACCTATGTCCCCCAAGACATATCGAGGTTTCCTTGTGAAACCAATGTCCTAGTTCCTTCATCTAGTAATCCACTGATTACTCTGCAATCAACTAGTAGCATACTGCTACTACCTGTTGATGATTGCAGCGTCGTGAGACATCCTCCAGGATACGTTCTCCTCTGTGACTGAGTTGAGTCGACCTGAGAGGGAGCCCAGTGTTGGGAATACCCACGTGATGGGGCATTGTTCTCCTCTGTATGAGAGTTGAGTCGTCCCCCAGTGGTTGGGGCATCGTTCTCCTCTAGAGAGTTGAGTTGTCCCCCAGTGGTTGGGGCATCGTTCTCCTCTAGAGAGTTGAGTCGTCCCCTAGTGGTTGGGTGTGTCCATGTGATGGGTGTATCATTCTCCTCTGTGTGAGAGTTGAGACGATGTGATACTCCAGATGATTCTGTTGAGTATAACGTCCCTGTGGCTGAGCACAGGTGGACGTGTCCCTAATGGTTGAGCACTAGTGGACGTGTGGATCCCTTTGCTATATTGTCTAAGTGTAAGATTTACTTGTAACCCTACTTGTGATATAAAGGGTACAAGTCGGCCCCACCATATGTGAAAGACAAATTAATGTTTATTGTTATAATTAATTATTTTATGAGTTATTGAGGTCGGCCCTGTTGTGCCAATAGACACAACTTTTACTATGTCTAGGTCTAGTATAAATAGAGGTGATTTCCCCATTGAGGAAACACTCTCACACACAAGTCACTTGACATTTCAGAATTTCAGCAAGTACATTTTTAGGGCTGAAGTGCGCACCTCTCTTGGGCGTAAGCTTCAAGGTGGTAGAGCACCCTCTTGTGTGCATTAGGGTTTTATGGTTGGGGGATCTTCTCTTGAGAATATAGCAAAGGATTGCTCGGTTTTCTTCCCCTGAGTAGAAGGGTTTCCCAGGATATTTCTTGTGTTCTTGTGCTTGGTACTTCTTCTTGTGATCTTGGTTATTACAGCATTTGTAAATGGTGTAGCTACATTTGTTTATGGTTCAAGCAAAAGTTAAAATGAAATAAACCTCATGATTGAGCCTAGCATACTGAAAAATCAACATGGTATCAAAACATAGGTCTTGAAGAAGGCATTGCACAAGCCTTCAAAGCCAACTGTCCTCTTTTTCTGAAATCCATATGGCCCTCCTAGGGTTTCCAGAAAACCATACGACCCTCTCCCTTTTGAGGGTTTTAGCACCTTCTACTGAAACGTTGGGGATAAAAATTGCATAGGGGTGTACGACCTCCCTCAGTGCACCTCTAACAACCTTCATATTGCAATTCGGAGAATTTTGGATTTTTGGCCCTAGGGTTTCTAGGGTTTCACAGTTTTCTGCAGAAATTTCGGTTTTAGCATTTCTGCTGCTCATTGAAGGAGTTCTTCAGTGTACCAGTGTCCTTTTGACCTTCAAGGCTTATTGTTGGCAGTGATAAGCCCAACAAAACCTAAGGTTGCTAGCCTAGCCTAGCCGTTAGGTTTTCTAGCCCAGTTGCTAAGGGTTTGAAGAACAAAACCTTGGTGGAAGACAGGCTTGATGGATCAAGCAACTTCAGTTCCTGGAAGTCAAGACTTAAGATCCCCCTTGAAGAGGATGACCTATTGAGTGTGATACAAAAGGCCTTACCAGAAACAACTACCGATGAAGAGAAGGAAGAAAGGAACGAAGATGACGTCAAGGCAAGGAAGATAATCATCTACTCAGTGAGAGATCATCTCCTACCTCGTATTGCCAACCCGAAGACAACTTATGAAATGTATGAAGCATTGAAGAATATGTTTGAGAGTAACAACACCCTCAAAGCTCTTACCTTCAAGGGCCAACTTCAAAATATCAAGATGACAAAAGATGACACCGTTTCCACCTTCTTCATGAAGATTTCAGAGATCGGAGATCAGCTAGGTGCCATTGGAGAAATCATATCAGACAGAGAACTTGTCTTAACTACTCTCAATGCTCTTCCAAGACATTGGGAACCATTTCTTCAAAGCATCAGTGGTAGAGAACAACTACCTACTTTTGATCGTCTATGGACAAACTGCACCCAAGAAGGAATCAGACTTATAGCTAGAGGAGTGGAAGACTCCCCTCATGATGACAATCATGCTCTTGCCTTTGATACAAAGAAAGGAAGAAATAGAAGAAACTTCAGCCAAGCATTCAAAGACGAGAAGACTCAAGAAGTACTATCCTCAAGCAAAAGTAATAGGTGAGTATCTAATGTCCCTCAGCATCCCTACAAGTTACCCCTGGAAATATGTCATTACCACTCATGCCAATATGAGGGTTAACAGGTTCAATTCAAGTTTTAGATCTATTTGCACCATTTAAATTGAGGTTTTTGAAGTTGTTGAGGTTTTTGCACATATATTATCTTTGTATATCACAAATGTATGCTTAGTTATGATTACCATCTATCAAAATATTTGATATTGATAATGGCATGGAATTAAATTTCTCATTCCAAACTGGACTTCAAAGTTTAACTCACTACCAGACATAGAGAGAACAGGATTGATAGATTCCATCCTTATTAGAGTAAAGGAGGAAATATAGTATCAAGTTTAACTTTTAGTTTATAGTATTACATAAAACTAAATGAATGAGACCACTTGCTATTTTTGTATTCTTTTGCTTCCTAATTTTAAAATATTTTTGGACCAAGAACAATAAATTTCACCCTCTAAAAATTAATATTTAATGCATCTATGAAGTTGAGGGATGACTACATATTTTCTTTTTTTGACAATATGGTTCATTGTATAAATATCTTCTCCCTACGGTTATCTTCTAGTCTTAGATGATCATCTGAATAGTGCATTAATAGTCTACAGTGGTCAATGTATTTAATGTTATTGGTTATAGAATCCTTTTTCGTAGACAATACTGTGAGAAATATAGTTGCACTTGAAGGAATGAATTGGTTTCTGTTCGAAACTTGGAGCATCAATAGGTCTTTCTGAAGCCTTTTGAAATTACAAATAATAATTCTTTATTTCTTTGGGCTGCAGTATATTAATATGCAAACATGCAAACTTTCATTGTTGGTTAAGAAAAGTGTGGCAACACCAAATTGGCTTAAGGTTAGTCCTATACCTTTTATGACTTATCTAAGAATTTTATTTAAGATAAATTCGGTATTCTTATGAGCATATTATGTGTTCCTATGGTTTAATTTTGTTGTATTCTAGTATAAGGAGCCTCGGGATGTTCGCATGTTTGTGGATTTGCTTCTTCAAGAGGTATAAATTATTTTTCTCCTTTTACTAATACTACACTCTCAAAATTAAGAGTTTGAAATTGGTTTTCATGAATTATATCATTGATGAGAAATTATTGATCTAGGTTTTCTTTTGTGTTTTTGCTTTATTGTTTTTAAACTAATTCAGAATTTAACAGTAACAAAAGAATTTGTTTTTTGTCCTTGACTAGCCTTTTGTCTTGTAAAGGAGGTACCAAAGATGATAGGTATTATATAATATTAAGGGTAATTAGGTAAGGAGGACTTATTGTTTGATGATCCTAATCCTCAGATTCTGAAAATACATTAGAATATAATGGTTGCCTGTGGATAAGATCTTGAGGATAGTAACAATCTTGGCACGGGTGTTAGTTGAGGAGGTTCATCTTTGACCAATTAATTATAGGACTTTAACTTACAAGATAGAGATCATCAATTCGTAGGTTGTCTTCCTCTCTCACCTCTTATTATTGAAGTGATAAACCTCCTTCGTGCTAAACCATCTTTGTTTGAGTCTATGGGCATGTTAGACCACTTTGAGAGTTGTTATTTGCTTCGAGGATTGGTTGTCTTGCTTTGTAGACAAAATACGTTCCTCAATTCCTCTTTTGATCCAGGCTCAGTCTACTACAAGTAAGAAGTATTGCTCAATAGATTGTTTTTCTAGCTACTTTTCTTCAATGCTTGTTGTAGGCCTCAACATTTGATCCTTGCTACTCACAAATTCAACATAGCTTTCTACACCTCTATCAGATATCTCAAATTTGGAGGATAACTACTTACTAAAATTATCTCCCAACTCATACCAACAAACTATTTGGCCCATAGATTCTTCCAGTTAGTGCTGAGTCATGGAGTTTATTATACACTTGCTTGGTAGACAGTTAGTTTTGTTCCTTATTTATCACTTTTTTGCTTTCAGCATTGATATAGGAGTTGATCTCACATTCCAATATTGTATTCACACTTGGTGTACCTTTTAGCTCCATTGTCCTACTTTTGTGTTCATTTGTTGGACATTAATAAAGTTATGTTATCTGCATCGCTTCTGACATTCCCAAACATATAATGTTCTATGTGATGCATGCTTAATTGTTGAAATTCTGAGCTCTTATTATTGCCGCTATTACAAATTTATATTGCTGTTATAAGACTGGTATGCTGCTGTTACAAATTTATATTGTTGTTAAAAGACTGGTATACTGCTGCAAATTCGCAACAACCATTAGCAATTGCTATTGTCTTGTGTCTTAAGAGGTCTTAATTGCATACTTTAGCTTGAAAGTGATTGTATATATGCTGCAAAGTGTTCTTGTTCCGGGCAGGTACTCAAATCACCTTCACAACCTCTTTTCTACCTTGACCTAGACCTAATCTATTGGTGATCAAGAGAGGGGGCGGTACGCTTGGCTACTATACTTGCTACTTTGATCCCTTGAGGTCACCAGGGAAGCCTCCCTTGTGGTGGACCTCTTCCATCCCTAAAAGAGGGAAATTCTTCCTAAGGTGACAGTGGTAGGATTTTCCATTGTTACACAAGATTTGGGGACTTCTGGTGGGCTTTGCACAAGTACAAATCCTACGATAACATTTTGGTGCCGTTGTCAGGGAGGATTGAGTCATTCTCCTCAATGACGTATCTATGGTAAACTTCTTCCGAAGCCCTGATCTTACAAGTTTACCTGGCGACTCCACTGAGGGTAGTTCCCTCACCTTCCTTTGATGATCTAGGGGGGATCATCTGGCGACTCCGCTAACATATTTCCAAGTGTCATTCTACTCTCAACATTGTGATATTGCATGTTCTCAAGTGATGGATTCATGGCACCTTGGGAACAAATGTATCCTTCTATTGATTTTGAAAGTTTTTGGGGATACCCAAATGATTTTGACATGAGATTGTCCGAGAACTCTCCAAAATTCACAGGCTTGCTCATTACTCACATTATAGAGTTCTTGAAGTACGTACATAAGATAAGAGCAGGAGATGAAGATGTACTTTCCTTGCCACTTGAAATACAAGACTGGATCAAGAGTTGTTGCAAACCAAAGGGTATATCCTCTTTCACATATTTGATTAGCAGGTTTCTTTAGTTTTCGAGACCGCAATGCCAGACATATGAAGACGGTATTCGAGAGCTTGTCGCAGGCTCTAACAAGGAAGGTTTCTTCTCAGACCTTTTTGTAAGAGACCTTAGGCAAGCGCACCATGCCCAAGAGGAAGAATCTATTGAAAATAAAGAGTTTATTAATGAAGAACCTCCATATCCTGAGCATGCCTTGGACGAGAGCCTTGAAGATCACGTATCTCCAAGGGAAGAACCTAATGAAGAAGTTCCTGAAGAGGGCCACCAATCCATCAAAGAGGAGCAAGAGTTCCCTCATGATTTTGTTGAAGACAACGAAGAATTGATTGAATAACAATAAACTTAAGAGGTGAATCATGAGAAAGATTGCCAAATACACAAACATGAGTTGCCTTGTGAATGTGTAGAGGAAAAACACTTTGATGAAACACACCTTGTTGAAGACCTAATCCACAAAGACACTCCTCATGAAGATGAAGCACCGGTATTTGCTCCTCCATCTGATGAAGTCATCCAAGCTTTTGTTCTTCCTGCACATGAAGAAAAGAACATGGTGAGCTATACTCCTTTCCAAGACTTCGATGTTGCTCTATTCTATGATTCAGAAAGAGAAGAAGTGTTGGAGGAACCCTTGGATACACTAGTCCCTTCATGTTATAATGAAAGTGATGATGTGATTAACAATATTGATGTGTTTATACATGTTGGGAGACGTAAATGGTGTTGAAATATTGTAACTGCGAATTATATTCTACTTATTATTGAGTTATTATTAAATAGATCAATCCCCTTTTGTGGATTGATCATGTCGGGCTTTGTATATGACTAAATCCCTTTTTGTGGATTGGTCAAACCCTAATTAAATGATGCTAATTGAGAAGTCGGCCCCTAGGGTTAATTAAAGTGGTTTTAGCCACTAATTGAAGAGGTCGGCCCAGCTTAGTGAAGAGACACAACCCTAGCACCTAGCAGCTAGTATAAATAAAAGAGGATGATGCCTCATTCCCACACTCACTCAAGTCACTCATCTAGTGCGCAATGTCTACTGTTGTCAAGAAGTCTCTGATGTGAGTCTTGTCTCCTCCTGAACGAAATAATCCCAAAGTCTCTCCCAAGTAGGCATGATCTCCTGGGAAACAATGCCTCGAATAAATGGACCCCATGGTTTGCTAAAGTTGTTTAAGGTTGTCCTCACCATAGAGTCTGGGTCCACTATCTCTTCGATGTCTACAAGCTCATCTCTGATCTGAGTGAATCTGCCAAGGTAAGAAGTAACCGACTCATTCTTGAGAATACGAATGCTCTTGAGTCGCTCAAACAAAACTATCGTCCGGTTCTGGTTAGAGCTTTGGTAAAGCTTGCACAAGGATGCCCACATCTCATATGCATAGTCTTTACCAGTCCAGTGGGGTATAATGTGATCCCTCACTGCATCACACATAGTTCTCTTTGCCTTGTTGTTCCTCTTCCTAAACTATGCTACCAAGACGGGAGCGGTAGCAGGAGGAACAACAATAGGAGCCTCAACTATATCCCATAGTTCCAGGTCCTCTAGGACAAAGACAATCCTGGCCTTCCAAGGAGACCAGTTGCTAGCTCCGGCTAACCTATCCTCCACACGCATCTGTGATGCTGACATGACTGCCCACTGCACTCACTCTGATGCTGCAACTGCAAAGGAACGATGCTTCACTCCTGTCAACATAGGTTTGAAAAGAGGCAGTCGAACAACCACCTCACTCCTAGCAATATAGGTGTGAAAAGAGGTCGTAAAAAAATCAGCCTCACTCCTAGCAAGTAGGTGTGAAAAGAGGTTGATCAAATGTCCACAAACTGTCCTACAACTCTTCTCTAAAATTATGCCAACAAGCTACCACTAAACACTGTCAATGGCTGTCCACAAAAACTGCCCAAAAGCTGTCTAGGACTGTCCACAAAATGTTGTCCAAAATCAACAAAAATCAGCCGTCAAGGGCTCTGATACCATGAAGATTTTATGAGGTCCTAACATGCTGCCATCTAGGTCTGTCTTTGACCTCAAGATGGCTCTAAGTTTCAACTGTCACACACTTGTTTGCTGCTGTTTTAAATCAGCAAATTGATGAGGAACTTCACTGTTGTTTTAGTTATGGTTACATAGGCTTTTAGGTGCTCTAGCATGTAGTTTTAGTCACCAACAGGTTAGCACATGCATACCATAAAATATGTAACACACCTCTAGATCTTTATTGCTGAAATAATGTTGTTCTAAACTCTAGCATACATGAAAATGAACACAGGTATTTTTGGTCAACATGACCCTAGATAAAAACCCCCCGAGGAAAACCAATTTGGAATATAAGTCTATATATGTGGAGAAAAGAAGGTGGAATACAACAAGTACATGAAACAAATGAACCTGATATAATCGCAGCTTCTCTCAACCTGCAATACGAGTCCAAGATGAAAGATGCACCCAAGTACACTGTGACAATCAGAGTTGTATAAGACTATCAGAACAACCAATGTTTCACGAAAGGTCGAAACATATTGAGATCAAATACTACTTTATTCGAGATAAAGTCCACGAAGGAGAAGTAAAGCAACAGTATATCCCCACAGATGAGCAAATAGCAGATATCCTAACAAAGCCTCTGTCCAGAATAAAGCTTGCATAATTCCAAGACAAAATGGGGATCGTGGAAATAACTCCCTTAGTTGAAAGAGAAGAAATGACTCTCCAGGTTGGGAGGGAGCACTGACATATTATTGAATTAAGAAAAGTCATTTTCAAGTTTGAAAAATTGTCCAGCGTGGGCAGATTCTTTCTAGTTCGTAAAGTGGATTGAGATTTCTGACGGATAGACATTTTCCAGTTCGGAAAATGGTCCAGATCGAACGGTCATTTTCGTAATGAAAATGGTTCGATGGATTGTTGATGTACCATAGACAACGACTTCCCATTGTGGTTAACATGGGGAGTGGTCTAGGGCAGTCTCTCTTCTTGAGGGTTACTCAAGAAGATTGGCTCGCCTCGCCAGACAACAATTTCCCATTGTGGTTAATATGGGGAATGGTCCGTTTTGGAGGTTGGTGCAGGACAGTCATTTCCTTTGGAAATGGTCCAGACAGTCATTCCTTAGGGCGGATTCATTCTCTCCAGGCTGCACTTTGTTTAGTGTCGGAGGAATGGCCCAGGGTGGGTAATGGTCCAGGTTCAACAATCAGGGACAAGCATTCCTTAGGGCAGATTCATTCTCTTCAGGTTACACTTTGTTTAATGTCGGAGGAGTGGCCCAGGGTGAGGAATGGTCCAGGCTCAGAAATCAGGACAGTCATTCTTCCTTGCTTGAGAAGAATAATCCAGATAGCTCATCATTGATGTTCTACTCTAAGGGCAGATACTCTTTCAAGATCTCACAGATGTGAGTGAAAGAATGGCCCAGGTGATTCAGTTTATATCATAACAATATTTTTTGTGCAGGTTGATATCAGATGATTGTTATGGAGACTGCCTGTCTCCAGACACTAAAAATACGCTACTGTGGTGGATATGTTCCACTGTTTGTGACCATGTGTCACGGTTTGAGTAGTTGTGTACTACCATGGATAAACACAGTTGTGTTATATCAATTGATATTGTACTAGTTGTCATGGAGATTATCCAATTGGATAATAATGACGGTGCTCGTGATGCTACCAAGTTGAATGGTCTGTTTGTGCTCAAGACCATTATCGGTTATAGCTCCCTAGCTAGGAGGGAGTGTTGATATTATGGTAGCTTCGGGAGGTATGAACCTCTATTGTGAACTTTGACAAGATTAGAATGTTCCGGAAGAAAGAAAAGAAATGAACGTAACCCTAGAAGAGATGTCGGTTGAAGAGAGATAATTAATATGAATTAATTAGTACCCAGAATGAGAAGTCGGCCCAGGCAAGTCTGGCAGGATTACTATAAATACAGGGCACCAATCTCTCATTTGACACACTTATCAGAAACACTGGTTCCTCGGGAGGTGGGTGGGGACTTGAATCATCTAGATATTCAACACTTTCCAACTCAAGATCCTTCACATCCTCAAAGTAGATCACTGATTCATCTATGGGTTCATCCGAAATTTCCTCATGAACTACCTTATCTTTTTCATTATCAATCTTAAGTTCATGGGGGTCCATATATTCAATATCGGCTTCTGTAAAATCATCTTCCATGATTTCAAATTGATCTTCAATGGCCGCAAATTGTTCATTCATGGTTTCACACTAATCAACATGGGCAAACTGCATGTTTATGATGTTGTCTTTAAGCTCCTCAATGGGATCTGGTAGAATGTCAACTTCTATATCTGAGATGATTGTTTTTATATTTGAAAGATTTTTCTTCTTCCATTTTCCTATAAAATCATCAACCAACTCACTGTAAATTTCATCCTGATCATTCCCAAATCTTTCCAAAAAGCCATGCAGAAAGTCTCGTATGGTCTTGATCGATTTATCATTATGCATAAGAAACCAGTCACAAGCACTTCCTTGGTCCTCCAAAAGAGTCCAAGAAAACAAACTCATAAGAGCATCCTCGTGGATAGGTGTATCATCCCAATCATCAATTAAATTCCAAAAGGCCTTGATATGAGCACAAGCATTACCACCCTCATGAAATTTAATAACATTATCAAGAATATCTTCAGGTATATAATTAGGAACACCAACTATTTCTGAAAAATCAAAAGGTCTTGTTAGCGAACTCATTTAAAAAAATCTGGGACCCAAAATGACTAAGGATCCAACAAGAAGGACAGCATGCCAGCTTCATCCAAAAAAAATTTCTAGTTCAAAGATGAAACCAATAAGCCGTGAGTCCCTTCTTGAAAAATGCCTCGTTAAATTATTTAAAAGTGGAGTCACCAGATGACCAAGTCTACATCAGACAAACAAGGGCATCAAACAAAACACAATAAGAAGGAAAACAAGAGTTAATTTTATTAAGTTAGGAACAAGGATTGGATATCAATGAGTGGTTCTTCCCCAAGAATTTCAAGCAGCCAACAAGGATTGCTCCTTGCAGTATGCTTGATAGATTTGTTCAATGGAGTCGCCACTTGGAAAAGAATCACACAAAGGTAACCAATAAAAGTTCAAAGAATTTTAAGGGACTAAAGTGTTTTATTACTTAGTTCTTAAAAAATTAAAAAATTAAAAATAAATTAAGTCATTTTGACCAAGGATAAATGACTTATCCCCGGCAACGGCGCCAAAGATGTTGCCGTCCTAATGCACACTTGCTAACGTGAGCTAAGTCCAACTCACTTAGTGTGCCCTCGGAGACACAATGTCTAAGTTCCAAGTCCACACTGTACCTGATGTCCCCGGAACCAAGTCCCACCTTTGTCACCTTGGGACTGCTTCCTTCTAGGCTTACTCCTAGAGGGAGCCAAGGGGGTAAGTGTCTAGTTACTAAGTTAATTTTAAGTTAATGTTCTAGGGTTGGTTTCAATTAGTTATAGGCCAAAGGAAAACTAGCCTAAGATGATCAGCGACAATGCAAAATGCAAGTCTAATCTATTATGAGAGTGACCCTTTTCCCTAGTCCAACTAAGACTAGTGCCTATGTTGGGCAATGGGGTGGAAACTAAGGTTTGAGGGAGGTTCAATTACTGACCAAATATTACAGTAAAAACCCGAGGGTGGCTACCCCAGACCAAGATTATAACTATACAAAGGAATTTCTAAATGTTACAATGTTTACAAGATTTACAAAAGTGAGATATTAAAGATGCATAAACTAGATACAAAATATATCAATTAGATACAAAAATACACACCAATGTAACAAGTGCTTTTAAGATATGATTTACACACATAAAGCCAAGCATGCCCCAAATGGCACTTACTCCAAATGGAGTAAGTGCCATTTGGGGCAACAATCACAAAAGCACTCAAGGATAAAAGGAAGCAATGCCTCCCCAAGTGGGATACTCACAACTTCCTTAATCCACACCACAATAAGCAATTAGATAAGATATTCAACAAGTAAATTAGTTGCTCATGTAAACATAAAGGATACAAACATGTAGTTGCAATAAAGACAGATAGACGTGAGACTATATCACAAGTGTGTTTGCTTATGCATACATCTAATACCCCCAAACATACACATGTGATGTATGCAACTAGGTGTTGTACTTGTTTAAAGATTTTACAAATTTTAATTTCCTTCCCTAACTAGAACATGCTTCAAGCTTCCTCCTCATCCAAATGGCTAGGTGCTCCAAGAGATGATGAGGCTACTTGAGGACCTTACCCTAGCTTCAAAGGTGGAATGACAGTGAGATAGTCCGATCCAGGTCTCACCAAAGCAGAACCACTTGGGGCCGATTGTCCCTCTGCTTTGAGGGTATCCCTCAAATCCGTTTCAGATGGTGGAGATGGTTGAATGGAGCCCCTAAAATGTTGCTAAAAGTTATTAAGGACCCTCGAGTGGGTCTTTGGGTGTGTTGGGTGTATTTTAAAGATTTTTTAGACACTTTTATTTTAGTTTTTAGCGTATGGCGGGTAAGAGTAATTATTGTAAAAGCGAGTGCTTACAGCGTGTAATGGATCACCATTAGCATGTCCAAAGCGTAGGAAGGCCGCTGTGTTATACCATCAGCTTATGCAGTCATACTAGAAGAGCGTTTAGCGGATATGAGCCATTGCCCATGAACCATTCACATGTAAAACGAAAATAAAAGATAGAGCGTGAGCACTTGCAAATATATCAACTGTAGATGTGTATACTCTAAACCATAAGATATCAAGACGTGGAGATGCTCAAATGTAAAACATTCAACTCATAACATAAGATAGATATTATGTACGGTAACCCAAAATGTTAGACGTGAAGAGCTTAAACCAGCTTTTAAACAAGTTTTAGACCTAAAAATTTTAGTTTTTAGCGTATGGCCGAATTGAAATGTGTGTAAAACGAGTGCTTGCAACGTGTAATCAGATCACCATTAACATGTCAAAACGTAAGGAAAATATAGCACAATATTATACCATCAACATGTGATCATATGAAAAGAACGTTGCGAGATATTAAACCATTAGCCCATGAACCATTCACATGTAAACGAAAATAAAAGATAGAGCGTGAGCACTTGCAAAATATATCAACTGTAGATGTGTATACTCTAAACCATAAGATATCAAGACGTGGAGATGCTCAAATGTAAAACATTCAACTCATAACATAAGATAGATATGTGCAAGACGTGGCTTAAAATGTTAGACGTGAAGAGCTTAAACCATGAATAAGACGTGAGCTAGAAAAAGGTAATTGCTGAAACATAAACAAGAAGCGAGCTCAATAGACATCCATCACATGCACATCATTCCATCATCACCATGAACCGAAATATATGTGAAAAATTGCTTGAAATGAACTAAGACGTGAGCATCAAAGTGTTAAGTGTTTGTTCATGAACCAAGACGTGAGCAAAGATGAAGTAAATGCTTAACCATGAGCTATGACGTGAGCATCAAAGATGTGTAAACCATAAACCATAAGCATTAGATCATGTAAGCAAGACGTGGGTGCTTAAACAGTAAAGAAAGACGTGGAGTGTTTTAACCACAAGCTAAGACGTGAGCTAATCAAGATAAGTGCTAAACCATAAATGAACTAATACGTGAGCTTTATGAGATTATCCACATCAACATATATCACTTCATCATCACCATAAATTGCAAAAGAAAAGAGGATGTGAGCTAAAGTGAGTATCAAAAAAGATCTAAACAAAACTTTTAAACCATCTCACACATACGCAACTAGGATTTGAAAGAACTAAACGAAAAGACGAGCTATAGCATTTAGGATTGCATCTAACATCTAGTCATTCATCATGAGAGCATAGGCATAAAATGAGATAGCTTTAAAAGAGATAAAACTTGCAAATGATGATAATCTAAAAATATTCTAACTAGATAGCATGTAAATCATCACAAGTTAATTTCCTCTTAAGCCAAGGCGATTTTGGGGATGACTCCCCCAAAGTGTCGGCAAATATAAAAGACAAAACTGAACCAAAAATTAATTTCCTTTAGGCCAGGGCGATTTTGGGGATGACTCCCCCAAGGTGCCGGCACATTAGATTAATATTCCTAAGATATAACTGCACAGGAAAGCAGGGAATTCAATCTTCGTTCTCTAGCGTCGGAGATCCGGGGAGAGAGAATGTCAGATAGGCTCCTGGCCGACTGCTTAGGCAGAAACTATCTTAGCAATATTAACCAAAAAATAAAAAATTTGATTGAATGACTTAGAAATGAAATAACAAAGTAAAGCCAAGACGATTTTGGGGGGTTGGCTCGGCCAAGCTCACTCCCAAGGTGTCGACAATACAAATACTTACAAATGTACAAGAAAAAATCAGCAAAACAGCTTGAAATATACAAATATACACCAAGATAAGTTAGGAAATCGTTACCCAATCCAAGATATACCTTGATGCAGCTTTGAGGACGAATTTGGGCAGAGTTTCCCCTTGTTGCTGGTAAGTTTCTGCAAAAACCAGCAAGCAAAAGCTTGTTGGAAATGCTGAAAAACACAACAAAAGTTAGAGAAAAATTTATGCTTTTACACAGAAAATTTTCACACAAAAATCTGCAAGAAAAATATGATATTATGACCTATCTAAGAGTGTTAGTATGCTGAAATAAAGCTGAGATGTATGCAGAAATAAAATGGACAATAAGAACAGCTAGGAGTTTGAGAAAGGGGCAAGGGTAGACTCCTCTTCGAATACTATCCCAATGATCCTTTTGAAATGACCTGCAAAACTTAGAAAACACGTGAAGTATGGAATAGATAGTGATATTGAAATACACTTAGAACGAAATACTTGCAAACCCTAAGCTACCCAACATACACATAAGATAACCAGAATACTCAAAGCTATCTTACCCAAGCAAACTACTTTGAACTCAAGATCTATTGCAAACAATCACATAAAAACTAAGATCACAATATCACCTCATATGTAGAAGAAATCCAGAATACTCAAAGATCTCCTCATAATCCTCCAAAGCTTTTCTCTATTATTCCAAAATGTGAGAGTAAAACTCTCAAGAGCAAATGAGTGGGTGGCTTGGTGGCAAGAGAAAGAGAGTGGAGTGAAATTTCAGCAACATAACAGTAGCTCAAAGAATGGTGAAGAAAATGAGTGAGGAGGGGTCTCATTTATACCCAAAAAGGCAAAGTGAGGGGCCTTAGATGAAAGCCAAGTGTTAGATTTAGAGAGAGAGTGAGAATCTCTAAGAGAGGGCGCCCTCTTAGGGTTTTGGATTGATGAAGTGGCACACGTGGGCCATGAGGGAGTGAAAGAATGAGGAAGGGGGGGCGCACCTCTCATAGGAGGGGCCCTCAACACATGGCAAGGTCCAAACAAGTGGCCAAGCATGAGAGGAGGCGTGAGTTATGAAGGGAGGGCCTGAGCTCAAGAGAGAGGGCGCCACACATGCAAATGACTTGGAGCGTGGGGCCAAGGGAAAGGCTAGGTGGAGCTCTAGGAAGGGCGCACCTCATATATGAGGGGCCCACACAAAGTTTCAAGTAAAAATATTAATGTTTGAGCCATATGATTAAGGTTTTGGGTAAGGGGGGTCGTTTTTCCCCTTAGGGAGTGGGTAAAAAGGGTGAGAAAGTTAGTTAAGTGGGTAGATTAAGGTTTTAAGTGGTTAGGATGGGTTTGGGTAGGTTAGGGGGGTCTAACTTGCTCATTACCACCTTACCACTAACTCAATTACTCAAAATTACAATGATCTTGACATTTTACTAATGTCACATTAGCAATTAAAATTGTTGTTTTAACTGACTCTGACTCTAAGCGGACTAAGACATAGTAAAACTTGTCCGACTGAGCTGAAACTTGGTCTATGGGTGCGGAGGGTGCTATTCCATTTCTTTTGAGCACAAATACCCCTATCAAAAATCCCAAGACCGAGTTTTTACATTATTAGCTCAAAAAATAATTAATTAATTAAATTATTAATAATTTAATTAATTAAAAAAAAACCTATCTAGACTCGACGAAATTCCGCGAAACTTTAGACACTGTCTAGCATGGTCATTTACAACATTCCTAAACAAAGGATACCAAAGGACGAGACCACTAGGACGCCGTTCACCACTCTGGAGGAAATTATTGCATGTGAGGAGGGAAAAACTCAAGGGAAGTCAGCCAGGCCCGAGAGCCCGGTTGACAACCTGAGGATAAAAAACCCTCGGTGAAAGGAACTCCCCCAATGGAAACATCCAAAGGCACTTGACCTAACTATGATCCATGCAGACTCATTACATTATTAACCCACGCAGGGGTGCGGAAATTTCGTTTACAAAAATATGTGCTGGGGTATCAGATACCCAAGTAGAACCAAAACTGTCTTCATCAAATCTTCATTTGGTGATGCATCTTCATGGTACATGAGTTGACCCCTAGCTGAATAGGCGGTCAACAGAACCCATACAATGCAAAGGAACAAGATCACCTCATGTTGATGGACAAACAAGACTAATCTCTATTGGTTCAAGAATCCTCCAAAGCTTTTGTTTATTGAATCCAAAAGTATGAGTGTTGTAGCAACAAGTTGCTACAAGACTTTCAAGAGCAATGAGTGAAATGTGAGATGGCAAGAGCAAGAAGATGGCAAGAATTCGGTAGCATAACTTTAGCTCAAAGAATGGTGAGGAAAAAGGGTGAGGAAGGGTTCTA
>SNQJ01S0090683.1:0-32910 GCA_010110895.2 Picea sitchensis
AGGGACCCTTGCATGCAGATAGAAGAAGACAACTTGGTGGAGAACCTCCAGTGCACAGCAGAAGCATGGTGAAGATTTTGTATAACAAAGATATTGTATCAAGATGATTACTCAGTAGATCAGATCTCATTATGATAGAAGAAGTGCCACATGGATATGGTCCAGTTTTCCAACAATGATATACACTATTGATCAGAGCTACATGAAGCCTTCAGAGAAAACCAGTGTTTTAGACCAAAGTACATTTGAAATCAAGCATTACATTATCCATAATGAAGTCCAGAAAGGAGAAAGTGTTTCTCCAATACATATCTCCATAGATGAGTAGATAAGCAGAAATTTTGTTAAAAGATGAAAGAGTTTGCATACTCAAGTTGTAGCTCGTGGAGATGACTTCCTTATTGAAAAAGGAAGAGATGACTCCCAGGTTGGGAGGGAGCACTAAAAATATTATTGAAGACATTCATTGAAAACTAGTCCATCTTGGACAGATTCTTTCCTGTTCGAAAAGTGGATTGAGATTTCTGACAGACAACGATTTCCCATTGTGGTTAACATGGGAAATGATCCAGATTGTTGATGTATCATAGACATCGAATTCCCATTGTGGTTAACATGGGGAGTGGTCTAGGGAAGTCTNTGGGTCTAGGGAAGTCTCTCTTCTTGAGGGTTACTCAAGAAGATTGGCCCGCCTCGTCGGACAACAATTTATCATTGTGGTTAACATGAGGAATGGTCCAGTTTGGAGGTTGATGCAGGGCAGACTTTTCCTCTTGTGGTTAACAGAGGAAATGGTTTGGAAAGTCATTCCTTAGGGTTTATACATTCTCTCCATGGTTCACTTTGATTAGTGTAGGAAGAATGGCCCAGGGTGGGGAATGGTCCAGGCTCAACAATCAGGGATAAACGTTCCTTAGGGTTTACACATTCTCTCCAAGATGCACTTTGATTAGTGTAGGAAGAATGGCCCAGGGTGGGGAATGGTCCAGGTTCAGAAAACATGAAATTTATTCTTCCTTGCTTGAGAAGAATAGTCCAAATATCTCATTGTTCTACTCTGAGGGTAGATATTCTTTCAGATCTCACAGATGTGAGTAAAATATTGGCCCATATGATTCAGTTAATATCATAACATTGTTTCTGTGCAGGTTGATATCAGATGATTGTTATGAAGGCTGTATGAAAGTAGATGTATTTTATTGCAGTAATGATATACCTTACTCCTATGCACTTTCCTGGTGGGTTTATAGGTCCCACGAAGTCAATGGCCCACTTTTCAAATGCTTGTAGGGTACATCTACATATGAAAGTAGAGAAGTTAAAGATTGTAGTGCAACTACAACTGCACATTTTATATTTGATGATATAATAACCAGGTTTGGATGCCCCAAGATCCTTATAAGTGATCAAGGTACACACTTCATCAATAAGACATTTGAAGCCCTGACTGAATAATTTGTAGTCCACCATCAGAAGAGTACACCTTACCATCCACAAGCAAATGGAACATTTGAAGCATTCAACAAGATCTTGGAGACAACATTAATGAATATTTTCATTCTGAATAGGGATGAATGGGACTTAAGAGTACCTGCAGTACTATGGGCCTATCGAACCACTTGCAAGAAATTAACAATGCAGACCCCTTTCAAGTTGGTTTATGGTCTCAAAGTTGTTGTCCCGATGAAATACTTGGTACCAAGCTTAAGAATTGTAGCTTTTATAGGTATGGATGGCACTAGTGTTTTTCAGGAAAGGCTCGCATAGTTGGTTGAACTAGAAGAAGATAGATTCATTGCAGGATTCCACCAATAGGTTCAAAAGGAAGGAGAGAAGGCATCTCATGACAGGCACATCAAGAAGAAGGCATTCAAACAAGGTGCTTTAGTACTTGTGTATTAAAGTAAGTTTATAAAAAACCCATGGAAATTCAGAACGCATTGGCTTGGACCATATGAGATCGCCTATATTACAGAAGGAGGAGTTGCACAATTGAAGACATTCAACGAAGAGTGGAAGGAAGGATTGGTGAATGGGAGTCGGTTGAAGTTGTACTATGACCACCCGCTACCTCACAGGTCTCAGTAAAAGCATGAGAAAAAGGGTCTAGGTACCAGGTGTAGTTGAAACTGGGTACCAGCCACAGAAAATATAGCCTGCACAAGGATGGGAAGGAGGTAAGAAGAAGAAATCAAGGATTGCATTGCGCAGTCCAAAGTCAAAGCAATACAAAGAAGGATCAGATCAGAAGTGCCTCAGGATGAGTCACAAGTGAGTGTTTGGCACCTATTGGCCCTTGGTTATGGAAGGAAGTGAATAACAAGGAAGAAAAGGTGAAAAGCGAACTTTGCGGGAGACATAGTGACTGTCACTGGGTCGAAGTGAGAAAAAGATCAGAAAATATGGAGCGAAGCGAGGAAATGAAAGTCATTGGATGAGGAGATCAAGGATGACATATCAACAAGGAATATGGATCGTGGACAACTCAGCAAGTGGAAAAATCCATCGTTGGATACTTTCGAGCACCACGTGAGAAGGAAGGAAAGATAGGTTGGCGAAGCCCGAAAAAAGTGGGTCATGTTGACCTAGGGTTTTAGACACATAGGGTTTTAGTATATAGGGTTTTTGGCACCTAGGGTTCGACCTAAAAGATGTTTGTGAGGTTTTGTAATGTATAAATAGAGGTCTAAAGGGCCTAGGTTTTGTTGGTAATTCTGCAGTACAATATTGTTGTTGATCTAGCTATAGTATTGTGTGAGGGATCATTGTACTGAGAGAGATAAGTGTTGAGAGAGAGGAATCCTTTTGGTATTGTAATATATTTTGTTGTGTGACGTCGACACCCTCCCTACACAACCCGTAGGTTGGAAGGTCCACGTCAACACAGGAGCTTTCCTTTTCAACAGCCCGAGAACTCTAAACAGTCCTTCTATTTCCCTGTCGGGAAATCTGCACCCACAACAAACTCTTCACAGGATCTCCTCTTTACACTCGAGGGATCGGACTTCGCGACTTCGTGGGGTCAGTGGTCAAGAGTTGGACTTGTGAATCCTCGAATCTCGATACAATCAACACTGACCTTTTTCCCTTTCCTTTCAGAACTTTCCCTATCGCGATTTCGACACTCGCGATGTCAAACAACTTGTCTTACTGACTCCCGAATCCCGATATCCTGAAACTCCGATGCACGTGCGAGTTTTACTTTCAATGCTTCACCAATCCTATCGGGACTTCAGACTTCGCAATACCGTGAATCCTAATGCATATGTTTCGGGACTCCTCGCCATGAAACCCTGAAATAGCATGCCACCTGTCCACCTCGCGGACTCCGCTGTGGCCCCACACACATATCTTCTTAGCCGTCAAGATATCACGTTTCGTGATTTCGTGACTCCCGTTGCAATGTTTACGAGACTTCCACCCACGAAACCCCGATATACAAATCCATGTCTAAATCCGATGGCCGTTGTGGCTCGGATCTATGGTCCTGCCCCTCCTGAGCTTTGAACCCTTGACGCTTTCGCTGTANAACTCCCCTGCTCCTCAGTGAGATCTAACGGTTCACGGAAATTCATGAATTCTCCTCGGATAATTCCGACCGTTCTTCCTTCCTTGACGATTTTTGCGAATGACCAAGTGTTCCTCCCCGGAACTCATCCTCCTACATGCAAACTTACGACACCTTCCTTCATACCTTTAAGGTACTTGGCTTCTTACCCCCTTTGACTCCTTCGAAGGTTCAATCCTTCTGTGCTTTCCACGACTCAATGCCTTTTGGAAAATCCCTTCACGCACTCCTTGCAGCAAATTTTCAAACACTTCCAAGTGTTGAATTTCCTTTGACTCTGCACACGCCTGCAGCAGCGGTCTCTCAACAGTTCACTCATGTTCACAACCCTAAAGCTTCACTCAACCTGCGCACTCCTTGCACGACTCCTGTGCTCAACTACACCTTGGAGTGAATGAGAACAAAAGCTATCTCTATCTGAACCCTCTGTCAACGCACTCCTTGCGGACAATTCGACTGCACTCCTTGCAGGAATCCTTGTTCAGATAGAGAAACAATTGAAACTCATTCCCACTTCCTTTCAGACTTCANCATGAGCATGTCATTAACGTCAATACACATAGAACAAACACAAAACAATGAATTTGAATCAACCTCTTTCTATTAATCCAAATATTTGTACGTGGGTGTTCTTACACAGCTCTCTGCATGCTCTTGCTCCAATGCTCATAATAATGTTACAATACACAAATGAGGGTGTCTATATCCTATTTCCCTCTTGCGCTCTCAAACAGTCTAATCTAGAATTAAATTCCATCTACCTGCATTAACTACTTTAAATTCCTTCTACCTACTAAGGACGAGAGAGAATCACTCAAGGTCTGATTACATTTACAAGTGCACTTCATTAAATTTCCACATTTATGTCCGCGCATCAAATCCAAGAGAAATTCAAAAATTGCGTTGGCGCTTGTCCAGCTGTCTTTTGCTTCCGCGCTGGCTCACTTGATGTTGGCGATGCTCCTGCATCATACTCCCTAGCTTGAAACTTTTCATGGGATCCTATCCATGAGATCGTGCACGATCCATCCATGCTTGTGTATCTCTGCTTCATTCTCCCAGCTGGCATCTTCAACTGGATGGTTTTTCCATTTGACCAGATACTCAAAATACTGCTTTCACCTAGTCCTCTTGCTCACTCTTTTATCCATTATGCACTCCATCTGCGGATTTTCTGCAACTGGCATCTGCTTTGTCCACTGGATCACTGGCTGCTCATCTCCAGTCCCTATTTCCTCATCTTTATATGGGTACAAATCCGAGATGTTGAATATCGGAGAAATTCCGATCCCATTGGGTAATTCAATCTCATAAGCATTCGCCGCAAATTTCCTCAAGACCCTACATGGCTCGATTTTCTTCATCTTCAGCCTATTATATGTTCCTCTTGGGAACCTTTCCTTTCTCAAATGTGCCAGAACCAAGTCACCAACCTCAAACTGAATTTGTCTCTTGTGTTGATCGACTCTACGCTTATATTCCTGACTTGAATTCTGTAATCGCTCCTTCACCTGACTGTGAAGTTCTTTCATCGCCTCTGTGAATTCTTCTGCACTAGCGCTCCTAGTCGCAGTCTATTCTGAATCCCTCAGTTCAGAAATTCCTCTCGACTGCATGCCATAGACAATCTGAAATGGACTTTGCCATGTGCTCCTATTAACCAAGTCATTATACACAAACTCTACCTGTGGTAATATGTTGTCCCATTGGCTGTGGTGTTCCATCACCAAGCTTCTCAGCAAGTCTCCCAGACTTCTGTTTACCACTTCTGTCTATCCATTCATCTGAGGATGATAATCCAAATTAAATGACAAATTAGTTCTCATATTCTTCCATAAGGTCCTCCAAACATGCCCTATGAATTTGGTATCTCGATCTGAAACTATGCTTCTTGGTAAGCTATGAAGTCAAATGACTTCTTTGAAAAACAAATTCGCAATATGAGTTGCGTCACTGGTCTTCTGACATGGAATGAAGTGTTCCATATTGGAAAATCTATCCACCACCACAAATATTGAATCAACACCTCTTTGTATTCTTGGCAACCCCAATACAAAATCCATGCTAATTGCATCCCACAGTCTCTCTGGTATGGGCAATGGTTGATAAAACCCTGCATTCTGCTTCCTCCCCTTTGAATGTTGGCAAATTCTACATATATCCATGAATTTCTTGACATATTCTCACATTCCCAGCCAAAAATATGACTCATTCAGCTTCATGAACGTCTTGTCCTAACCAAAGTGCCCTGTCAATCCTCCGTTGTGTTTCTCCTTCAGCAGATTCTCCCTCATGGAGAATTTCAGAATACACAGTTGATTTCCCCTGAAAAGTAATATTTCTTGGATCATGTAGTCCATCCATTGGCTTCTATCCCTGAGAATTGGATTCTCGGCTGCTTCATATGCCTCCTTAAAATCTTGATCATCAGCATACATGTCCCTGAGATCATCAAAACCCAATGTTTTGACTCTGAACTCCTGCAACAGCAAACATTTCCTGCTCAAAGCATCAGCCACTTTGTTAGCAATACCAGAAATATGTTTAATCACAAAAGTGAAATTCTGCATATATTCAACCCATTTGACATGTCTCTGATTCAACTTTTCCTATTGAGTCACAAACTGCAGTGCATGATTGTCACTGTATAAGACAAACTCTTTCGGGATCAAGTAATGTCTCCATTTCTTCAATGCTTGAACAATAGCATAGAAATCCTTATCATACATGAAGTACTTCACCTTCGCTTCATTCATATTCTCGTTGCGATATGCTATCGGCCTGTCTTCCTAACTCAAGACTGCCCCGATTGCAAATCTTCTTGCATCACATTTCACCTGAAATGTCTTCTGGAAATTCGGCAACACCAAAACTGGTTGTTCCGTAATCTTCCTCTTCAACAAATTAAAAATCTTTTCAGCTTCTTCTGTCGAGTGAAAAGACTTGTGTCTCTTCTTCACTGTATCCATCATCGCTGTGCTAATTCCACTAAAATTTCTGATGAACTTTCGGTAGAAACTAGCAATCCGTGAAAACTTCTCACCTCAAAAACATTCCTCGATGATGGCCATTTTTTTATCACTTCCACCTTATCTGGATCCATCCTCAACTCATTTGCCGAAATAACAAATCCCAAGTAAATGAGATCTTTATTCATGAACGAGGATTTATTCATGTTTATTAACAGCTTCTCCTGCTGCAACCTCTGCATCATTGTAGCCAAATGCTTCAGATGCTCCGCCACTATTTTACTGTAAACCAGTATGTCATCCAAATACACAATGAAAAATTTTCCAATGAACTCCCTCAGGACTTCGTTCATCAACCTCATGAAGGTAATTGGGGCATTTGTTAAGACAAACGACATAACAAGCCATTCATACAACCCTTCGTTTTTCTTGAAGGTTGTCTTCCACTCATCACCTTCTCTCATGCGGATCTATTGATAACCGCTTTTCAAATCAATCTTTGAAAAATACTTTGCTCTACTCAAGCAATCCATCAAATCATCCATCCTAGGCAATGGAAATCTGTACCTGATGGTTATTTTGTTGATCGCACTCAAGTCAGTACACATCCTCTAGCCTCCATCTTTCTTCATACTGAGTATTGTTGGAACAACACACGGACTCAACCTTTCCCTAACCAAACCTTTGTCCAACAACTCCTGGACTTTCCTTTTAACCTCTTCATTCTCTTGCGGCATCAATCTGTACACGGATTTGTTTGCAAATTGGCTCCTGGTATGAGATCAATATGGTGACTCACACTTCTAATCAGTGGCAACGAATGAGGTAATTTGTCCACTATTATGTCAGCAAACTCTTCCAGCAGTTCTTGAACTTCTTCTAGTAAATCATCCACCCTTGTGCTAGTCAGAAAAATCCTAGGTTTTCTGACCACAATGAACTGTGGATCCTCCTTTTTCTTTACCTCGGTAAGAAGTTCCTTCCCACTCATGAGAAGTATTGTGTTTCTTACTTCCGGCTTCACCTCCTTATCCTTGATTGGAAGTAACATGTGAGTCCTCCCATTCTTCTCTAGGGTGTATGTGTTCATTCTCCCATCATGAATCACCTTTCTGTCATATTGCCATGGTCTACCCAGCAATAGATGACAAACATCCATAGGAATGACATCACATAATATCCTATCATTATATCCTCCTATCTTAAATTCAACTAAACATTGTTTAGTAACAGTTACCTAGTGTCCTTTCTGTAGCCACGAAACTCTGTATGGGCTTGGATGATCAGTCGTCTCCAGATCCAGCTTCTCTACCATCTTCGTAAAAACAAGATTATCTGTGCTACCACTGTCTACAATGACCTTGCATACCTTGTCCTTGGTTTTGCAAGCAGTCCTGAAAATTTTGGTCCTTTGGACTGAACTCTCCACCTCCTTCTCAGGTGTCAAAAGGACTTTTCGCATCATCAGTGATCTTCCGCCTTCAGTGTCTTCTACCTCAACATCCCGCCTCTGTGCCTCAGTGATGTGAGATTCTCCACCTTCTTTCTTTTTATCTGGACACTCATAACACTTGTGCCCATTCTCCCCACATGTGAAGCATGTTATTACTCCACCTCTTCCTCTTCCTCTACCTCTAGTACGAGGAAAAGTGTTATTGTCAGCATAATCTCCTCTCTGCTCAGTATGTTTCCCTCGTTGTTCAACATATTGCCCTTTCTGTGAGGTTCCACCTCTCTCAGTTCAAGTCTGAGGTTTCTTCCAGTCTTCTCTGGGATTCTGATATTTATCCTGGGCAACTGATTTGCCTCTGGGCTGACTTCTGCCTCAGCCCCTCCGACTCTGCTTGTGGCTCAACTTCTCTTCAGCTTTTAGAGCAATATGATAAGCATCTTCCACCATTCAGATGGTTACCATGCTCATCTCATCCTGGATGTCATATCTCAGGCCATTTATGTATCTGGAAACTTTTTCATCATCGCTCTCATGATGACATGCCCTGATGTTCAGCCTATAGAATTCCTCAGTGTATTCTTTCACTGACATCAGCTTCTGTCTCAGGTTCTACATCCTCCTTAAAAGAGTAATTTGATAGTCTCTTGGGATGAATTTCGCCTTCATCTTTGCGATCATTCTATCCCAGCTCTTGATCTTCTTCTTTCCCTTGTAGCGTCTGTCATCTTGTAGTTCATCCCACCACAATGTTGCATGTCCCTTTAATATCGTGACAACATGCTTGACCTTCTTGTCTTCTTCGAAATATTCATAGTTGAAGTATGTGTCCAGAGCTCTAATCCAGTCTAGAAGCTCCTCTGCATCCAAGTTTCCCTCATAAACTAGAATGTCCATCTTTTCTCTTGCACCCATCCTTGCAATAGCTCTGATCAAACGTTCATTTGATGCATCTTCAGCTGCAACTTCTTCTTCATGTCCAGCCTCAGCTTCACTTTCGGAATCACTGAGATCCCCAACACTGACTGTGCATCTTTGCACTGTCTCCATGTCTTCGATTCTAGCTCATAGATCATGCATCTCTCTTTCCATGACTGGATCTGTCATCTGCCTGCTTCTTCTTCTCGGCATTTCCCTCTCCTCTGGTGGATCGGGTGTCTGCATGTCCCTTCTCCTTGGCAGTATGGTGAATTCTCTTTCGTCTCTGCTACAGAAAGCAAAGAACCTTTCTGTGCTCTGATACCAAACTGACATCGACGCCCCCCCTACACAACCCGTAGGCTAGAAGGTCCACATCAACATAGGATATTTCCTTTTCAACATCCTGAAGAACTCTAAATAGTCCTTGTATTTCCTTGTTGGGAAATCTGCACCCACAACAAACTCTTCACAGGATCTCCTCTTTACACTCGGGGGATCGGACTTCGTGGGGTCAGTGGTCGAGCGTTGGAATCACGAATCCTCAAATCCCAATACAGTCAATGCTGAACTTTTTCCCTTTCCTTTTAGAACTTTCCCTATCGCGATTTTGGCACTCGCGATGTCGAAGAACTTGTCTTATCGACTCCCAAATCCTGATATGCCGAAATGCGGACGCACGCGCGAGTTTGAATTTCAACGCTTCACCAATCCTGTCGGGACTTTGAACTTCGCAATATCGTGAATCCTAATGCATATGTTTCAGGACTCCTTGCCATGAAACCCCTAAATATCATGCCACCTTGTCCACCTCACGGACTTCGTTGTGGCCCCACACATAAATATTCTTAGCCATCGGGATATCGTGTTTCACGATTTCACGATTCCCATTGCAATGTTTATGGGACTTCCACCCACAAAACCCCAATATACAAATCGACGTGTAAATCCGACGGCCCTTGTGGCTCGGATCTATAGTCCTGCCCCTCCTGAGCTTTGAACCCTCGACGCTTTCGTTGTAACTCCCCTGCTCCTTAGTGAGATCTAACGGTTCACGAAAATTCATGAATTCTCCTCGAAGAATTCTGTCTTCCTTCCTTGGCGATTTCTTTGAATGACCAAGTGTTCCTCTGCAGAACTCGTCCTCCTGCATGCAAACTTACGACGCCTTCCTTCAGACCTTTAAGGTACTTGGCTTCTTACCCCCTTCGAATCCTTCGAAGGTTCAATCCTTTTGTGCTTTCCATGACTCAACGCCTTTTGGAAAATCCCTGCATGCAGTCCTTGCGGAAGATTTTCAAACACTTCCAAGTGCTGAATTTCCTTCGACTCCACACATGCCTGCAGCAGCGGTCTCTCAACAGTTCACTCAGGTTCGCAACCCTGAAGCTTCACTCAACCTGCGCACTCCTTGCATGGTTCCTGTGCTCAACTGCACCTCAGAGTGAATGAGAACAAAAGATATCTCTATCTGAACCCTCTGTCAACGCACTCCTTGCAGACAATTCGACTGCACTCCTTGCAGGAATCCTTGTTCAGATAGAGAAACAATTGAAACTCATTCCCACTTCCTTTCAAACTTTAAACTCAAACATGAAATCATATACACAGCATATTAAAGCAAATGCATAACAGGAAGCAAACATTCATGAGCATGTCATTAATGTCAATACACAAAGAACAAACACAAAACCATGAATTTGAATCAACCTCTTTCTATTAATCCAAATATCTGTACATGGGTGTTCTTACACAGCTCTCTGCATGCTCTTGCTCCAATGCTCATAATAATGTTACAATACACAAATGAGGGTGTCTATATCCCGTTTCCCTCTTGCGCTCTCAAACAGTCTAATCTAGAATTAAATTCCATCTACCTGCATTAACTACTTTAAATGTCTTCTACCTACTAAGGACGAGAGCGAATCGCTCAAGGTTCGATTACATTTACAAGTGCGCTTCATTAAATTTCCACATTTATGTTCGTGCATCAAATCCAAGAGAAATTCAAAAATTGCACTGGCGCTTGTCGAGCTGTCTTTTGCTTCCGCGCTGGCTCGCGTGATGTTGGCGATGCTCCTACATCATTGTGTGAGAAGGTCAAGTCCTATAGCTGGGTGCACAGGAATGGGAGAGAAAGAGAGAGAAGAAAGATGATCTACTAGCTGAGAGCACAGATAAGAACCGTATGCTTTACCTTAATGAATCATAAGCACAGTTCTGTGGGTGTAGCCCTAGAGAGAGGGTGAACCACTTACATTTTTTGTTGTGTGTGTGATTGATTCTTTGATCTCTGTCGATGTTATATTGTTACATGCCTTATTGTATTAGATCAAATCTATAGTTGTGAAGGATAGATATATATTTTTGAATGATAGATGCATGATGTATTGTTGTTGTAATAGATCCACTTGATATTCCCCTGGTTGTAGAAATCTTTGTCTTGCAACCCCCTCATAGCTACTTCGGGTGAGATTGCATCTGCTTCACAGGTGTTTCCGAATGGGCCAGTAGCTAGGGCTTGTTGGTGCGCTCTTAGAGATGAACCTTGGGTCTTCCCCTGTGACAACAATTCTCTCAAGTTCTTATTTATTTCTATTTAAAAATACCTTTTATTAATTTCTTGAACACATGTGCATTTTATCCAACCTTTAAATTCTATTCCCCTTTCTCCTAGAGTTTGATTATATTCTCAAATATTTTAACTTATATCATAATTTATTTAGTCCTTTATTTAAATTTAGACTTAGACTTAGTCCTAGAATTAGGCTTAGAATTTTTCTAGTATTTATAATTAATAATTTACTATTTAATTAATTAATTTATTCTAACATGGTCTATTCATTTCAATATTTTCTAGGCCACCTACATTTATTGACTCAATTTTTAATTACACAACGTGCCCTTCGAGACCCACCTCCATTCTCCAAGGGTTCCACTCACTTTAGACTAGTTTTGGAATTCTTTCTAACCCTTGGAGTCAACACTCCACTTCTTCGACCTTGTGAGAGACTAAGGGTTTCTAAGGAATAAGGACTTTGTCTTCACACCCCCTAGAAATATTCGTGAACGACTATCTCAGTCCGCCCTCTGTTATAGCAAAATCTCCCTATAGACAGGTAGATTACCTCTTGAGAGATAGACCATTAACTCTAAGACATAAAGTGATTAACATGGACACTGACTTCCTTTTATATCTAATCAATATGATTAATGAAAGAGAAGGAAGAAGGTACGTACCTTATGAACATTGTTTTTCCCCGCAAGGTCCAGGATGAGCCTCGATCTTGAGCTCCTTGTCAGGTCCTCCAAGAAAAACAAAAGTACAAAAAACTTCCTACTCTACTAAGATTAGATAAAACATAGATCCATCTACCACATAAAAACTTATACAGAACAAATACAAGTTCGAAATAAATAGGCCAAGCATTGATTGTATTAAAGAGAACAATAATGAAGAATACTTACAACCATAGATGTGAGTGCAGCAGTTGTGTCAAGCCCTCCTTGTCTGAACACTTTCTTAAACAGTCCACACATAGAATGTTGATGCTCCAAATGACATCTTATTCATGAGATCATAAGTTAGATGCTTCACAATTCTTTCCATCCCCCTTTTCACCATGAGAAGGCCTTCTTATATAGGCTTGGAGAGGCCCAACCACTTCAGATATATTTGGGGTAAGTTGAGGATTTTCCTCCTTCAGTTATGGATCTTCCATAAGATCACGGCTTGAGCAAGGATTCAAATCCAACCACCTTCAGATATTGAGGGGATCTTTCCCTCATTCTTCTCAACAAACCATATTTCGCCCAGAAAAGGTAGTGCTCCTCCAAAAGGGGCATCAGAGCGTTATAGCGCTACCCAAAAGAAGGACAGGAGGCGCCAGCACCCTTGACAGTGGTAGCACTCCACAAAAGGAGAATCAGAGCATTATAGCACTCCCCAAAGAAAGACATGGAGTGCCAGTGCTTCCTGACAATGTATAGGGGATAGCTCCCCTCTGAAACTCATTTTTTAGTGGTTCTTTCAATGGAAAGAAACTTGCACTTCTAGTAGACTGATTCCTTCTCTTCAAAAATAGTCTTTGAGGTGTATTCAGTGTCCATGTCATGTCGTTTGAGGCATGACATAGGAGAGAAGGAAGTATGATGTTAGCAACAATTATAACACTTGCGGTCAAGATGCGACACCTGCGACACTTGTAATGACGACACTTGCGACACTATCGAAGTGAGTAATTTTGAGGTGTAACAGATTTCCCCCCAAAGTATGATGTTAGAAGACAGGAACTGATAATTGAAATACTTTGCAGACTTTCAAGAAAGGATACAAACTCAGAGAACTTGACAGAAGCTACACACAACCATCAAACAAATGTTAAGACATGCTTCAAACCCAAGGTAGGCATACCTATGCTTGAGTGATAGAGACTTTCAAGGTATGGCCGCCATAAATACACTGCAGATCCATAATTATATTGACAAAGAGATACAGCCACCGAGGATATAGTGTGGATCTATACTCTCATGACATGAACTGATCATAGCCACGAAGAATACATAGTGGATCTACGAGATGAAAAGACATAGCCACGACCAATAAAAAGTGGATCTATGTAACAGTACATGTGTCGTTGTTCAAAAGAAACTCCTTTGCAACCTGGGCAAAGTACATATAAGAGTGATGACTCAATCTAGGGTCTTCGTACCGATCCCAATGTAGTATGAATCCAACCATGTGAATATATTTTTTGATGTCGAACATGACAGAAACCACTTGATTACCGGTCAATGAGGTGAACCGTTAACAAGCGCGAGGGAGATCACCATTGATGTCAATGATTCCCAAAGGTGTAGTACATTCCAATGTGATGAATAGATGAGTATGAAGTTGAACATTAAATTGGAATAAATGCTATCTTGGACCAATGATGTTTAACCTTGTAGGACTACGAGGAGGCTACCATTGGAAGAAAGGTCGGTACTATGGATTTCTAAGTCTAATCCACAGATAATAATGTTGGGGAATTCGATAGGGATAATCCCTGGATAATGTGTTGAGGTCGATAGGGATAGAATTTTCGCAGGAGGGCCTTGATGTATCCCCCATCAACGACATGAAACTGACATAGATATGTAATTGGTGGATCAAAATAACATGGACTGACATGGGTATTGAAACAAGATATTTGTGATGGATGACTCTCAAGGCAGATACTTCCCTTGAACATTGAGGCACGACAACAGAAACATGACATGGACCGAAACTTGATGATGCATTGGATGTTGTGACATACGTCAGGTGACCCAAAGGAGTAAAAGAAACTCAAAGGATTGGCTCAGTGCAGAGGTTCAGTGGATTAAAATGTGTGCAAAGATGAAGTGTCGTGTTCAAGGGAAACCATAAGAGTTACTTGGTAATGTTCTCAAAAACTGTTTGGCTTACTTCTTTCAATTTTTCCCCCATCCAGATAGATGAGTACCTCTTTTTGATTTAATGAGCTCGAGGAGGGTAACACATGCTCGATATAACTTACCTTCGGTAAGTCCCTCTTCCTTTGTTTAATGAACTAGAAGAAGTAAGGGTTTAGTCCCATATGGGCCCTTGAGTGTATAATTGTTTAATGAGTCCAGAGAAGGTAAAGTCAGTGGTTTTTCATATTTAGAGAGTCTGAAAATGACTTAAAGACGACTCAAATGTGGTCCTTTTTCGTAATGTTAGTCTCACGAGGCCGAAAAAGAGATAAACTACCACTCGAAAGATGCTCTTTCGAGCCTTTTAATGAGTATGAAAGGAAGCAAGATCACTCGACAATATTTTCATGTTTAGAGAGTCTAAAAAGAGTTTAAAGACGACTCCAAGGGGTTCCTTTTTCGTGTATCCATACGGGTCCAAAAAAGAGATAAAATTTTACCTAATGCATTCTTATATTTTCGAGCTTGAGAACGAACTAAGACTATGCTCATGAATATGACATGGTGAAAAAATGATCCAAAACTGCTCTGAAATCTGTCAACAATGTCAAAACTGCAATCCAGGGGTTTAGTGAGGCCTCCGAAATACGTTCAAAAAATTCAAAAATAACTATACATTATGAAAGAATGAAAATTTATGAATATTTTTATTTTTTTTGTAAGTTAGTTTATTATATATAAAGGTCCTTCCTAGACCAAAAAGAGATACAGAGTACAGATAATATTCATGCTGTAGTTACTGGGCTACCCCAATAGAGGGGAAACCAGTCCAGCCAGCATAGAAGTCAAACAAAAGTGGTAGAATAGTCTAAATATATTGTTTGAGACTAAGTGGACAACAACTAAAAAGTGGAAAGACTAGACAAACTAGAAGTGCCCTCATGACCTCATACACTTGGCAGATGACCTGGCCAGGTGACGTGGATAGCCTCGGACCACGGCTCCTCCTTGACATATGTCACTCCATCGTCCCATTGTTTCCTAGTGTCCACGCTTTATCCGGTCCTGTCGACAACTGGCAGGGTGTCCTGCAACGCGCAACATGTTGTGACCATCTCCTTTGCCATATCCTCGTGCTTGTCTTGGTTCTGCTCTTTCCCAGCCGAACACTGTGCCTGGGCATTCGCATTGTTGGTTGCATCACCGGGATCCTCCACCAAAGTCGTACCTACGAGGTTCGTGGGGAGAGCCTCTTGAAGAGAGGTAAGGAGCTGGAGAAGGACTGCTACCTTCTCATCCATGGCCAACAGACGGAATTGAAGATCCTCCACCCCCTGGCGGAGTTCAAAGACCAGGCTGAAAAGAATTGCTAGACTGTCTCGTAGCTGAGTGTCAAGGAAAGATTTTGGTGGAGGTTCACCCCCAGTTTTCCCAACAGAGTTCGGATGTGGTGGAGGGGGAGGCCCAAACATTGGAGGATTAGGAGGAAGGCGAGAGGAAGAAGACGACAGCTTAGGGACGATAGTGAGGCTATCAAAATTTGAGACATTGATAGAAGATGTCGAAGCAGGAATTGGCTCGGGGTGAATAGAAGGAGAGGAGCAGGAGGAGGGCGATGCGGGTGGTGAAACAGAGGGCCGATGAGGTTTCCATGGGGAGCCTCTACGTGGGCACCCTTGAGGGCACGACATAATTCTCGTCAAGTGGGCGGAAAAGGGCGCTAGGCGCACCAGGGAATGGACGGAAGCTTGAAGCCGAGTTAGGGTGGTGGTGTGCATGCCAAATCCAGTGAAATTCGATACAGGCTGTAAAGGGGAGAGCCAAATGAAACCTGCGCAGAGACAGACGATGAGAAGACAGATCGCAGCCATGATATGAAGCTTGAGAGGAGGAATGAGTCAATTAATTGTCGCTTGCACCATGGTAATGGCCATTTAATGTTGGTTTGGGGTGGCGGGAAATGGCATGAGCCCATCACATGGCTTCATGCCTCGCTGGCCGCGCCTCACCTCCACGTCGTGCCAGGTGTACCGCAATAGCACCCCATCCGGGGGAAAGGTATGCGGGCTTGGCCCAGTTAAGATTTCTGCAGCTAGACCACGTCCTTGCTCGGGTTTGAGCACAAGACCTGATCTTCATTGCAAGAATGACTTTACCATCCAGCCGCCTCCGCTGACCTTTTTATGAATATTAATACACGGAAAAAATTTCAATTACCATTTCATTTGCATAAGGATTTGTAGCAGTGGAAATTCGCATTTTGGGGGTGAATCTTGTTTTACTCAACACCGGACTATGATCAATCATTTCCCTCGTCGTTTGGACCAGGTAAGTGCTCGTTTATTCGTCTTTTAATTACATGGTTTACAATTTGTTTTCAAAGAAATGATTGAATGAAAACCAAATCCCTAGGATTTCAAAAAACGCCTAAATAAAAAATTGCCCTTCTTCAAAATGATGGGAAAATGCCGCCCATTTACAAAAATGCCTCCACAAGGTCATGGCATGAATGCCAACGTGTTGATGCATGAGTGGGTAGGTCGTTTCTCCCAAAGAACATAATAGGAAACCCAAAGAACGCCTATGCATCCATCAAACTGTGGGTGACATTCGTTTAAAAATTAAAACGTTTTACTATTGGTTATGAGGTTGCGTTGAAGTAATGATGAGAAATAGAAGGGGCATGGGTCTTTTGAACAACATAGATGATGAATTTAAAGTTTTTCAATTACTTCAAAAGAATTTCTGAAAGCGTGACTAATGAAGTTTTTTTTTGTTGTTTGCAGGTGATTTCGGAAACAACCATGATTGAATGGAAGGAATGGGAGCATGAGCTTGATGATGTGGCTTCTTTGTGAAGTCCTTGCATGCAGGCCATGTTGAGAGATTGTGGTCTTCTCAAATTCTTCAAACTGCAAAAGATGAAGAAAGAAATCCTTCTGCTTGAGCATATGATCAGTTTGTGGGACATCGCAGAGAAAGGGTTCCGAATTGGAATGCAACTTCTAACCATCAACTTGGAAGATGTGTATTTCTTAACTGGCCTCTCTAATAGAGGGGTTTCTATAGTTTTCTTTGGACAAAGGGTACTTCCCGAACCCGTGGATGTGCACCTGGCACGTTATTGTGTCCCGAGAGCAAGACTGGTGGAAGGTAGAATCCCAATCAAGGATATCAAAGAATTACCCCTTCGGTCTATTGTGTTCACCATCATGAGTGTAATAGGAAGCACCATCATGCATCTAGCATCAAGATCACAGGTGGCCTACATTTTACAGTGTTTAGAGCCAACATTGTTCAACTAGAGCGCAGGGTTTCTTCAGAACATGAAGGAATAGATTTCGAGATGCAGAGCGGGGCAAAATAATTTTGGATATGCTTCTTTCTTGGTCTCATTCTTCCTAGAGCACATCCCTCAGATGCAACCTCAAATAGCATTGGCGGTACGACCAGTGGGAGAACCACGGATGGAGTGATGGACTAGTCTGTCTCCGAGACTAACGACAGAATTAGAGTTTCACTTCACTGGTGACTTCTTCACTTGGATGAGACGTCAATATCTCTAGATAGAAGACTTCCCATATGCCGAGGTGGAACTTCACGGGAGTATGGATCTAGTTCTACCAGCAGGAGAAGCTTGGGATGTGTCAGGTAAGAGACCAAACAATACCTTGTCAAGTGTTTTTTATTTTACAATGCATATATAGTTTTTTGGGTACGTAGAATAGTTTCTAATGGATGTATCATTTTCAACATGTAGACAAGGGAGCAGTGCATCCGGCTAAGATACTAGTACTGGGACGTTGCAGGAATGCTCAGGTTGCAGTAGATCCGGGGGCACCAGTGATAGGTCTCCAGGAGGTTGAAAGAAACCTCCAAGGCCTTACGATGGGTATCCCTCCTCTACGGAGAGAAGAAGTGCCCTTACATCTACAGAGAAACACCATGGGGGTGCCTGAGAATGTTAACTCTCTACTGAGACAAGTAGTTCGTGCAGTGATGTGTTACTTGCAACATAATGTAGCGCAGAGAGATTAGAGTCTCTTTGATGATTGTGTGATTATATGACTTGTCGGACAATGTTGTATGGGTGTGAAGACCCAAAATGTTTCTCTTCCAAATACTTTTTTGATGTAATCAAACATTTTCAGTCACGCCATATATATATACAGTTCCGAGTTTTTACAGTGTCAAAAGATTTGTAAATAATGATGTCTCTAATGTGATGTGTTTTAATTTACATGTGGTGTACAATTTATTTTCCTTCATGAAACCTTATCTATGTGTGAGATACCGATCCATGATGTAATTAGCTAACGAATCTGAAACGTTGTTGACTTCTCTTGGAATATGTCTGTATTCGATGTAATCAAACATTCGTTCAAGGCAACGAACCCGTAGGTGGAGACGTAGTAGATTAGGATTACGAACAGCGTAGACATGATTAAGTTGCCAAACCACGAGTTGTGAGTCTAGGTTAACAATCATAAGAGAGACACCAAGGGAGGAGTCTTGGGTCAAAAGTCCGATGACAACATGATATTCTGCCATTTTGTTAGTCGCTAATCCTAAGAAAATAACTCCTGAATTCACCAACTAGTCAGATTGGTAAATGACCCATGCTGCAGAACCAACGTTCTGGGTGTGTCGACTAGCACCATCCACAAACCCGACAAATATAGGAAAGGAATACGTCATCTGCGCATGAAAACAAAAGACACAGTATGAGTGGAAAAGGTAAAAGCTCTAGCACACAAAAGAAACCGACACACCAAACCAAAATAAAATATTGACAAAGTACGCATGTTAGGTGATCTAGGCATAGTACTTTTTAAGGTAAAGCCCGTTCCGTGGCTCTCCCAGGGAGATTCCATCATAATTGACTAACTCGTAGGCGACTCTGTGCAAAAAATGTTTCCCAATGTAAGGGCCATGCCACATAGGTTCTAACTTACCTGTACCTAACTTGTAATGAGCCTGGTCATAGACAAGGACTAAGTCTCCTTCTGCAAAAGTCCGACGATGGACGGATTTTTTGTACTAATTTTTAATTTGTTTCTGATGTGCCTCATTAATGACAGCAGCATCACGACGTGTTTCGTCCAGCTTGGTTAGATATAAGAAACGTTCTTCTTCGGAAGAAGTATGGGGTAGGAGTTCTACTTTAAGTTTCAGAGATGGAATCTCACACTCGATTGGTAAAACATTTTCGATTCCATACACTAACTGGAAAGGAGTGAACCCAGTTGCGGTTTTTACGAAAGTACGATAAGCCCAGAGAACAAAGAAAAGTTGTAGATGCCAGGATGTATTATTTTCCCCTACCATAAGTTGAATCATGGTTTTAAGGACCTTGTTGATGGATTCAACTTGTCCGTTGGCCTGAGGGTAGTATAGGGATGAGTTTTCATGGCGAAAACCCAACTTGGCATGCAATTCACTCATCATCTGGTTCTTAAAGTGTGAATCGTGATCAGTGACAATGGCGCGTGGTACACCAAAATGAGTGATGATGTGGTTAAAAATGAAAAGAGCTTCAATATGACCATCATTCGGAAAGGTAGGCATAGCCTCAGCCCATTTTGTAAAGTAATCGACAACGATGATTATATAATCGTGCCCCCCGGATGATGTAGGCTTACACTGCATGAAATCGATACCCCACTTGGAAAAGGGGTCGATGGCGATAACGGGGTGCAACTTAGCAGGGTGGGTGCATGCATTGTTGTTAAAAACTTGACAGGGTGGGTATTTTTTGACTGCCGCAATACAATCTTTGAGAATCAAGGGCCAAAAGTAGTCGGCACGTAAAATTTTCTAGGTTGTAGCCATCCCAGAAAGGTGACCACCACAGGCTCTGAGGTGACATTCATTCAGAATGCGTTCAGCCTCTTCATGAGTCAAACATCATCGAAGGATAGTATCAATACCATGATGATACAAAGTGTCACCGACGATAAGGTAACGATGAGAATGGTGGCGAATACGTCGATGCTCTTCACAAGAAATGTTAGGCTGAAAGCATTGAGTTTGGAGATAAAAAAGGATATCTCCATACCAAGGATCAGATGTGCTGATGAGGAATAGCGTTTCATCAGGGAGAGAATCTCTAGGCTCAACATCTTCATCGGCATGGGGAAGATCGCAGATAAGCTCCACAAACACCAGGGACTTTTTATCTTTGGACTTCGCAAATTCACGATCGAATTCCTAAAGGATGACGATCCATTTGGAGTATTTTCCCCCAGCACTTGACGTGTCAAGATATGATACATGGGGTTTCAGTCCGCGATAACAGTGGTGGTGCATAGCAGGATCTAGTGGCGAAATCTCTGGACATCGATGACGGTTGCCAGAGATAGTTTCTCTACATGTGAATATCGGAGTTCGGGTCCAAATAGACTCCTTCTCGAGTAATAGATCACATGTTCTTCACCATTGGGGTCCTCCTGAACTAACACCATCGCAATAGTGGAAGTAGAGGTAGCTAAGTAAAGGATGTAGTCCTTTGTATAATCTGGAGGATGCAACAAAGGTGCATGGGTCAAGGCATGCTTGAGAGCATCAAACAATCGATGAGCAGTGTCATCTCAGATGAAAGGAGCATTTTTCTACAACAATCACGTGAATCCTTTAGTTATCTTAGCGTAGTTACGAATGAAACGATGAAGGGAGTTTGCTTTCCCTTGCAAACCTTGGAGTTGGGTCAAATTAGTAGGTGGAGGTAAGGCCAGAATAGCCTTAATCTTTAAGGGATTCACCTGAATCCTATCCTTAGAGACAACGAAACTGAGGATTCGACCGGATTCGACAGCAAAAATACACTTATGTGGGTTCAAACGGATACAGTAAAACCGACATTGAAGAAAAATAGCCCGTAGGTGATCAACATGATTTGATCGATTGGATGAGTGGGAAGGTAAGTCATCGAGGTAAGGTTCTGCAATATGCTTGATATCATGGAAAGCATATGACATAACACGCTGGAAAGTAGCACCAACATTTTTGAGACCAAATGGTAGTTTTCGATAGGAGAAAGTTCCCCATGGGAAGATAAAGGTTGTCTTATGTTGATCAGCAGGTAAAATTTCAATCTGGTTACCCGGAGAAACCAGCCATGAAAGAGAAAATTATGCTCCCAGTGAAATTATTAATGATCTAGTCGATGAAGGGCATAGGGTAGTTGTCCTTTGGACAAGCCTTATTGAGATCCCAATAGTCAATGCAGACGCAAATGGTCCCCTATTTTTTGGCAACCGGAATAAGGTTGGAGACCCATTCCGTCAAGGGGACAGGATAAATAAAGCCAGATTTCAAAAGTTTCTCAACTTCTTCCTTTATAGTCGTGATTTTCTTGGGATGAACCGAGCAGAGTTTATGTCAAATAGGCTTCACACCTGGGTAAGTCCTGATTTCATGCACAATGATCGAGGGGTCAATCCCTGGCATTTATTCATAGCTCCAAGCGAAGACATCATGAAATTATTTAAACAGGGCGGTGTAAGAGACCACTTCTTCGGGTGTGCAATTAGCACCGAGGTTAACATTTTCCACAACACCTTATTTGATTGAAATATCAATAATGATCGTAGTATAAATATTACCTAGACTCCCCTCGAAAAGAATATCTTGTGTGAGGATGGGAGAATGCAGAGAATTGGTAACATCAGGAAGGAAGACAGAGTGTATGTCTTTGTGAATTTCTTCTAGAGGCGGAAGAACAGGATCGATGATGGCTATCATCCCAAGGTACATCGTCAATGCTAAGCATTTCCATTATAGATTCATCAGAAGGAAAAAATTGGGAAATGTAATCGATTGTAGACGATAGGGAATCCAACCATGATGACATCGAGTAGGTATCAGGTGCCAATAGATGTGGGTCATCTGGGGAGGGAGAGGCAGATTGAATAAAAACATATGCGGCTTCGACTGGGCTAAGTGGCATGGTGTCACCTATTACATCGAATTCCATAGGACTAGGTACAATCCAAGGGTCAGATGATTCCAAAGATTGATAAGCCATAGTCGAAATCATATTGACAGTGGCAATATGATGTGTGGCGGGTGGAAGTGGTGTAGGGANCTGGTGTCACCTATTACATCGAATTCCATAGGACTAGGTACAATCCAAGGGTCAGATGATTCCAAAGATTGATAAGCCATAGTCGAAATCATATTGACAGTGGCAATATGATGTGTGGCGGGTGGAAGTGGTGTAGGGAAGGTACTCATAAGGCTAGAATCCTTCAACAAGCCAACACAAACGCTTTCATATGTGAGCTTGTGGTCTCCCAGGAAAGGAATGTTGTTGGTAGCAGGAGCACGAGCATCGGGTGTACAGAAATCTAGTTGGTCAATGGTGACAATTTTGCCTTGATGAGGGAATTGTACACATCGAAACACCGACGAGGCAACGACAGTCATAGCATAGAACCAACTTCTTTTGAGTAATAGGTTATAATCGAGGGGGTCATCTACCACCTCGACATCAACAGTAATAGTTTTTCCGCCCAACTGAATGGCTAAGGATTGTAAAATTCCGTGAGGATGAAAACCTAGCCCATCGAAAGCATGTAACATCGTAGGGGATTTTTTAAGGTCAGGTGATTTCAAGCCTTTCCAACAAGCCAAAGACATGACACAAGTAGAGGCTCCCTCATCCAAGATAGTTTGGTGGATTTGTTGATTGTGAACAACAACATCGATTTGAAAATCTAGTTGGTGGGAGAGTCGAGAATGATAATCATCCAGATTAAACATGAGGTTATTAGATGACTTAGGATCAAAAGTGCCAATGGCAGCCAAGATCATTCTACATTGACTGGGACAGTGTTGTAGAACTTCCAAAGAAGACATAGCACACGGTTCTTGAGCCAAATCTTCAACGATGTTCTAGTTTTGGGCAGCCCGTTAACTAGGATTGAAGGTAGATTTCTGAATAGTGCTCTTAGGAGGGCATAATATGGAGTCAAATGAAAATTTCTCGATCTGGAGTGACCCGGATAGAGGGCTAGCAGACGGAGGACTAACAAAATATGGTGATGGGTCCGGTAAAGAATTGTTAGTGGTCTTCGGCTTATCAGGTTTAACTGGTGTGTCGTATGTCATAGTGCGAGTGGTTAGATTAATCTCATTAAACATGTAAATATGGGCACTTGTCTAGGCCTCATCATGGGATTAGCTGGAACTTCCCCCTGTAGTGGGGGTTTGAGAAACCAAGGATTGATACTGTGGAAAAGGTTGAGTAAGCACAGCGGGTTGTGAATTTCCTTTAAAAATTTTGGCCACTTCAACATGATGTGGACAATCTCGGGTGTAGTGATCATCACCACAAATGAGAAATGGGAATTTCGGTTTCCATTGTGGTTTTTTTCCAGCAGTAGGGGTTTGATTTTGAGGGGAGGTAGAAGAGGGTGTGGTCGAACTGGGAGCAGATGTCGAAGCGGACCATTGGGTTGTTCCAGTCGACTAGGAAGTAGATTGGGTTTTGATGGAGCCAATAACTCCATCTACGTGTGTAGTAGACGATGGTTTGGATGGATCAGTAGTGGAATGGGTAGCATTTGGTATCAATTTGTGCAGAGTACCAGATTGTGAATAAACCAAATCTAAGTACTATGCTCGAGCAATAGCTTCTTCCTCGGTGACTACACCACCCATGGCAACATCATGAGCGATCGGGGGTAATAGTGATTTAGTGAACTATTCCACTAATAATTGGTCAGGAATGATTGCTTTGATCAACCTTCGTCGTCGTCTTCATTCATGAATATGATCATAGATATGCACGGAGTTCGTCTGACGAAGGGAGGTCAATAGTTCGGTACCCGTCTCGTATCGAATGGGTAGTTAGAAGTGCGTGAGGAAAGACATAGCAAGGGAGTTGAAATCTTGAAAAGAAGCACATGGTAGTTCAATATACCAGTGGATAATTGTAACCAGTGGATCCTCCTGCATAAGGTTGATGTTGACCAGAGTACATAGGATTTGAGGGGGTTCGAGAAACATGTGTGAGCGTAGGATAACTGGATGGGTTTTGAGGATTATAAGTCGGATTTGGTGTTTCCCTATAAGTGGGTTAAACATTTTGTCCATAAGGAGGATATAGATGAGTTCCTTGAGGAAGAAGAGGTTGTTGTGGGCCTTGAGGATTATGTCCTCCCGAGAACTGTGGGTTTCCTGGGAAAGGAATGTTCCACGGATTGGGCGTTGTAGATTCATTTTGTCCATACGGTTGATGATGGGCTCCAGTTTGAGATTTCCCCCCAGCATGAGGTTGCCCTCCAAATGGAGGTTTTCCTCCAGCGAGAGGATTCCCCCCAAAAGGAGGTTTCCCTGCAAAATGAGGTTGACCCCCAAATGGAGTTTGTCCTCCGAGAGGAGGTTTCCCCCCAGCATGAGGTGGAGTTCTTGGAATTTGGGAACCAGACGTAAATGACTAACCGACGCCACTTAATGGATTAAATCCACCAAGACCGGTCCCTCCGGGTTGTTGTATAGGTATAGAACTTCCAGGCATAACTTGGGTAGTGGTGACAACGGAATAATTAAGTTCTTTGTACCCAAAAGGAAGTGATGGTGAAGTTTTATATGCTGGTGGTGTGCCAATCGTAGCTTGGCTATCCACCACATTACCAGTGGGAATAGTCGGAACATGAGGGACCATTGTAGATTGGGTCGTCTAGAGAGAAAAAGTGGAACTTGGGCCAACAGATGACATGTTTGGATCAATGAACGGTGCAGTTGAAAAAATGGTTGTACCAGTAAAATGATCTAAGCGTATAGTGTAGGTAACAGGTATATCATCACCTATTCCTGGTCTATGAAGATCACGCACCATGTGTGGTGGGCTTCGAACAATGTCTGCAGTCCAAAGGGGGTCTCCGACCGGAGGGTTTGAATGTGACCCAGTTGGAATGTTAGAAGGATTAACAACAACAAATTCTCTGGTTGAATTTAGTTGGAAAAAACACCTCTCATATCCCGCAGGAATGTAGAAATCCTCTAGAGACTCTGAAACAATTCGAAAATCTTCCAAAGAGGTGGGAACTTCCTCCTGGGAGGTTATAATGGCGTGAACCTCGCTCTGTTGAGTAGATCCCTCCATAGAATGAGGGGGTAAAGGGGTAGTATCTTCCATATTTTCTGGAGGAAGTCCCTGTACCCTATGTGAATGGCGTGTTGGGTCGATGTTGGCGGAAAAAAATCGACGAAAAAAATATATGGCCAACTAATGAAAAGAAACAACATACACTAATAGAATCTAGGAATCAAAACCAAGCAAACAAAACCTTCTCTCGATGATCATGCTAGTTGGTGATGAAATCCAACATTGCGTGATCAAGTCAAGAAAGGGCTAGGATATGGTGGAACAGTTACAATGGAGACATGCTTAATGGACTTTCACCTTGGTGCAAGCTTCCACGCAGTAATTATGGATTTACCCTCCAAGGAGCCGAGTGAGTTTGACCAATGTTTGTTCTAGGTACAGTGAGACTTCCCTTCACCGTCACCTTGTGTAAGTACCTAAAGATTATGGCAACTAAAGACACCAATTCGCAGTTAGTCCCTGGACGGGTACAGTCGACAGTCTAATCCAAACGTATGGGCATGATAACAAGTCCTAGATCAACCCGAGAGGCTCCCACACATAATCGTGGGTATACTTTCAAGTGACCCCCAATATACGATCCGACCACTACAAACAGTCGAACCACAGAGGGATAATATTTGTAATTCGCCCGAATGCGACCTCGTGTGTAGCCCCTGTGTGAGAGGGGGATCCCAGAAAACCTATACGACAATTGGATTTGATTATCCCTAGCTCAAGATGCTAATGTTTGTTTTGAAAACTTTGGAGAGTTGTACTCACAACCTAATCCAAAGTGCTAATCCTAGTCTAATGTTGGTGGAAGATTCTAAAAATAAAAAATGTTCTAGATAATTTTTAATTAGCATTTGTTTTACAGTTGTTCTTTACTAAAAGGGTGTATGAAAGTGAAATTGATTGAATGATGACTCAATTCCAAAAAAAATGCATAAAAGATGATAAGCAATCATTCTTTTTCAATGAATGCCTATTTAAGGGAGAGAGAAAGAGTTGTTTTCACTATCAAACACTAATATGGAATGTCCTCAATCAATTTGTTCTCAATCTAATCCAATGTAATGCTAAAATATTTCAGAAATGCCTTCTAATATGCAAACCAATCACTAAGATGTATCTTTGTTGTTTGTACGTGAATGATGATTAATTCAATACGAAACTTCTCCTGCCAACTAACCTTTTAGATCAAGGAGACTCGAACAAGCATAAGCCGATTTCACACAAACAACACACCCTCTTGCTATGATTGAAAACAATAAGCAAAAAAAATAAAAAAAGATAACAAAGAAAATAAAAAATTTCACACAAAAGAAAGATGCTAAGAAAAATGACCTCAAAGAACCAAATGAGATGATTCACAGATTTCTGATGTTCATCACCACAGTTTTCACTTATTCAGATAAGAGAGGAGACAACAGTGGATTGATCCCAAGTTCTCAATAGAATAAAAACTCAAAATAAGGAATAAGGTAAAAAAATATGAACAACAAATTGCTTATTTCCCAGAAATCAGAGTGTCAAAGGTCAATAGGAAGATGTACTAAAACACCAAGAAGCTGAGCAAGGGTTAAAACAAAGATTGGATTCCAGAAAACACAACCCTAGAAGTTTTTTGCAAAGAAAAAGGTAGCGCTCTGGTGAAAGAGGCACCATAGCATTATAACACTCTGTTAAAAGCCAACAGGGGGCACTGGCGCTATGATAACATAGGAAGGGGAGCGCTAGTGTCTTAAAACCCAGAAAATTGTCAAAAAAAACCACAACTCAGTCAAAATTTGTCAATCACAATGGATGTGATGGAATAAGGATCCAATCAACATATTCAATCAGACATACGGGGTGAACAAGGTCTAAAAAGAATGAAAGGTAGGACAAGGTCTGTGAGGAAAACAAAAACTGAAAGCTTCTAGGTTGTGCTCCCCAGTGGAGTCGCTAGTTTCTATTGTAGGAAAATACCCCTGCGGACAGGTAGATTCCCTCTTGAGAGCTAGACCTTTAAATCTAAGATAGAAAGTGCTTAACATGGACACTGACTTCCTTTTAGATCTAATCAAGCTGATGAATGGAAGAGAAGGAAGAAGGTACGTAACTTATTAACGTCGTTTGTCCACGTAAGGTCCAAGATGAGCCTCAATCTTGAGCTCCTTGGCAAGTCCTACAAGACTAACAAAAGTAAAAAAAACTTCCTACTCTACTAAGATTAGCTAAAACATAGATCCATCTACCGTAGACAAACTTATACAGAACAAATACAAGTTCAAAAGAAATAGGCCAAGAATTGATTGTATTAAAGAGAACAACAACAAAGAATACTTACAACCATAAATGTGAGTGCATCAGCTTCATCAGGCCCTCCTTGTCTGAACCCTTGCTTAAAAAGTCCACACACAGAATGTTGATGCCCCAAATGACATCTTCTTCATGAGATCATAAGTTAGATGCTTCACAATTCTTTCCATCCCCCTTTTCACCATGAAAAGGCCTGCTTATATAGGCTTGGAGAGGCCCAACCACTTGAGATATCTTTGGGGTAAGTTGAGGATTTTGATCCTTCATTTATGGATCTTCCCTAATATCGTGGCTTGACCAAGGATTCAAATCCAAACACCTTCATATATTGAGGGGATCTTTCCCTCATTCTTCTCAACAAACCATTTTTTCCCAGAAAAGGTAGCGCTCCTCCAAAAGGGGAATCAGAGCATTATAGTGCTAACTAAAAGAAGGACAGGAGGCGCCAGCGCCCCTGATAGTGGTATTACTCCACAAAAGTGGCATCAGAGAATTATATCACTCCCCAAAGAAGGACATGGAGCACCAACACTTCCTGACAGTGTATCGGGGAGCGCTCCCCTCTGAAACTCATTTTTTAGTGGTTCTTTCAATGGCAAGAAACTTGTACTTCTAGTAGATCGATTCCTCCTCTTCAAAAATAGTCTTTGAGGTGTCCTAAGTGTCCCTGTCATGTCATTTGAGGCATGGCATAGGCAAGAAGGCAGTATGATGTTAGCAACACTTATAACACTTGCGGTCAAGATGCGACATTTGCAACACTTGTAATGATGACACTATCAAAGTGAGTAATTTTGAGGTGTAACACCCTCAGAACATCATGGACCTATTGAACCACATAATCTCTAACCTACCATCCAAAACATGGGAGGAGTGTTATTAGGATGTGATAGTGACATTTCCACACCTCTCCCTCAAATGTATGGTTTTTATGCATGACCCCTTTACTCCTTATGTGAGTCGGATTAGAAAGCATCATCAAACCTGGATCAAATAAAAACAACACTGCCAATAATCCATATCCATAAATCATACTGAATAAATCAAATATCACATGTTCATAAAATGAAATACTTAAACAAATACAATCCACTCCCTCACTCAGTCATGATTCCAAGGAAGTCCATTTATGCCATTAACATCCATAACCTCTCATGTGTTCTACACACTTAGGAAAACTCGTCAATAGCATCTTTCAATACATATACATAAAAATAACAATAATTAACAACACATCATCATCATCATATATAACCCATAATCGAAACCAAATCATAATATACAAATAATTGGATCACTTGCATGCAAGTGTCCTAAAAGAATAAGTCAATAAAAGTCTGCTCAATGGAGCAGGATGTTACATACACCACCTCTTGGTTTAAACTTTGTCCCGAAGTTTGTATAGTATAAATGAAAATAAATAAATGTATCTAACAAATATATATATATCTAATATATCAAAAAAGTAAGGAAATTGTTCACGCATCTCATATGCGTCCTCCCAAGTAGCCGAGTGCAGACGATAGGTGTCCCAGTAGACCTTGACCTGATTGACTATTCGATGTTATAGTTGTCAACTGTGATGGTCCAGAATGTGGATTGGATCCACCATGAGAGCACCCTCATCCGACACCTATCAAGAACTCATGTTAATGGAATGTGATGGATCAATAATATAATGTCATAAAAGAGATACATGAAATACATCATGCATACACTTGGAATAATCTGGCAAGGATAGTAGATAAGACACGTGTCCCTCCTTTTCCACAACCTTGAAAGGTCCCACATACCTAGGAGAGAGTTCAACACCCCTCCCAAACTTGATCGAACTCTTGTGTGGTTTTACCTACAAGAAATCTTTGTTGCTAGCTTCATAACTTCGGTCAATGTGATGAGCATTAGCATAAATCTTATGCCTATCATGTGCTTCTTTAATCCTCTATCTTATCGATTTCATATGTTCTTCCATTTCCTGGATCACTTTCGATCCTACCAGGACCTTATCTTCAATTTGATCGCAACTCAACGACATCTAACACGATCTTCCGTAAAGAAACTCAAACAGTGCCATCTTAGTCTTACTTTGGTAACTATTTTTGTATGCAAATTCTACTAATGGAAAGAAGTCTTCCCAAGTTTTTTTCTGGTCTATAACATACATACATAACATATCCTCCAAAATATGATTCTTTCTTTCTATTTGTTCGTCTGTATCTGGGTGATATGTTGTACTAAAGTTCATTTGTGTTCCCAAGGCCTCTTGGAAACTTGTCCAAAATCATCATGTAAACACAGATCCTTGATCATATATGATCCTTCTTGGTATGCCCTGTAATATCACAATATCACTAACAAAAACTCTAGCTATTTATGGTGCCTAATAGGTTGTACGCACTGGAATAAAGTGTGCACTCTTCGTTAGAGTGTCAACTACCACAAAAATTGAATCATGTCTCCTTATCGTCAGTGACACTCCAATGATAAAATCCATCGAAATGACCTCCCATTTCCATTCAGGAATAACGTTTGGTTGTAAAAATCATGTCGGATTTTTATGTTTGTCCTTCACTTGTTGACAATCTAGACATCTCACCACGTAACTTACTATGTCCAGTTTCATTCCTTTCCAGAAGAATAAAGGCTTAAGGTCTTCCTTCATTTTAGTGACTCCTGGATGAGCCATGTATACTGCTCAATGAGATTCAATTAAGATCAAACTTCTTAATCCATTTTTAGCCAGTGTTAAATTATGTCATTAAATCTCAACAATTTGTCATTATCCAATGAATATCCTTCAAAATTCGGTACCATCATGGTATTTTTTCTAATATTATCCTCAAGTTCTTTGTACGAGACATTTTCTACCTGTAAAGTTAGAATATTTTACAGAAGATTCATCTTAAGAGGTATTACCGAGAATATGTGTGGTCTCTGACTCAACGCATATGCCACTATGTTCACCATTCCTTTTATTGCAAGTAGGCTCAAAATTGTATTCGCTAAGTAATTTTTACCAACTCCTTTGCTGTGCATTCAGGTCACTCTACATAAAAATATGTTTTAATATGCAATGATCTATCGTTAATTCAAATTTTCATCCAATTAAATAATTCCTCCATACTTGTAAGGCATATACAATTACTAATAACTCCAATTTGTGCATTGTGTAGTTCTCTTCATGCTTTCTAAATTTCTTTGAAATGTAACCGATCACTCGACCATATTGCATCAAAACTCCGCCTAAACCTTGGATTTGTTCGTGAATACCAAGAAATCCTTGTCCATGTCGGTGACGTTTAGTATCGTTTTTTTTGTCAACAACTCCTTGAGCTTTTGAAATGCTTCCACAAATTTCTCAGTCCATACAAACTTCTTGTTTTTCTTCTGCAATTTCCTGATTGGATTTTCTATTTTCGAAAAACCTTCATTGAACCATGGGTAATATCCTACTAAACTCAAAAAGATACTTAATTCTTACATGTTTTTCAGTACAGGACATTCCATAATGGAATCTAATTTCACTAGATCCATAATGATACCTTCACTAAATATGATATGTCCCAAGTAATGAATCCTCGATTAGTAAAAAAAACATTTTGATAGCTTCCCGTACAATTTGTTTTCTCGTAGACACTGTAGGACCAATATCAAGTGTGTTATCATTGAAATTTTGTCTACAAAATGGTTACAAGAATTCAACATCGTCAAATAGTTATGAGGTCATCCATGGACCCGAATTAACACAAAAGCATGCCCAAAGGGTCAAAACTATACAACTAGTGCAAAAATTAAAGGGCACTATGAAGACACGGGGCGTGCGTGCACATGCGCGAAATAGGAGCACAGAAATCATGCACATGCGCACGATGCGCGACTGTTGTCACAAAAATCCGTGCACCTGAGAAATGAAACATTTATGAGAATGGTCGGCCTCCCACACACTTCTGGTTCAGCTTCCAAGTTGATTTGACACTCAAATCTGGACTAGATTCGACTGGGTGGCTAGTCAAAGACCTAGAAATGCCCTAATTAGCCTCTTTACACACTACAAACTAGTTGGACAATAACTCAAAGGAATTCTATAAAAAGGCCATGGATACACTTCATTTTTCATGAAATTCATAGCAAAGTTATGCTGCCATTATTCTCTTGAGGAGTCTTCTATCCTTGCCAAGAGTATACTTGCATCATTGCATTGGGCAATCCATATCACCCCTTGAGTGGATGTAGTGGCCATATAAATTAAACAACCATTATTTCTACAACATAGCAGTAAAATTTAAAAATTTCTTTGTATTGAGCAAAATAGTAAACTTTATCAAATTCCTTTAATTGAGCACATTCGCATATAGATTTAACAACGAATATTAAAATTTTCTAACATAATAAAAATAATTACAAAATTTTAAATACCTGGGTCTGATGTTAATAACCCTCCGTTTGTCCGCTTGCCTTCTTGACCGCTGTTGCACTATGTAAACACTGCCCAAAACCTAGTTCCACCCTTCCAACTAGGTAACTTCCTATCTCCAGGATATCATATGATATCCTGGCCCCCATGCCCAAAACCTCCAGCAAACCGGTGCCTGTACTGATCCAATCCCACTCCAAAACTCCACTCCTCTCTACAAATCCAAGAGCCCCCAAAAAACAATTTCCCCTCTCCCGTCGAATGGTAATCCCTTCGTAAACTTTCTCCGCCTCCATATCCTTCCTTCACCACCTCATGCATTTACTTCCTTACCTACCCCTCGTTAATGCCCCTTATCATTTCCTTTAATATTTTATCCTCTCGTGATTAATATGTTATCCCTTTCCGTGTACGTAACCTTTTAATTTAAATAATATAACTTATTGATCTATTAAATTTAATACTCATGTTATTAAATGTAATAGGTAGTTAATTAATTAATCAAAATTATAACCTTTAATTAATTGATAACTAGTTAATTAATATCATTAGATCAATCTTTTTTTAATTAATACCTTGTTAAGAAAGTTAATCCCCTAAATAAATTTTTACTTAATAAACCTTAAACATTTATTCAACTAGGGTTGTTACATACACCCACCCTTCAGGAAACTTCATCCCGAAGTTAAGGTATCTTATGGTACAAAGGAAAAGAAACATGGTTCACACATTCATAACAAGTAACCGACATTATCAGTAAGTAAGTCAAGAAAA